>VYZR01058293.1:12707-29557 GCA_013400675.1 Oxylabes madagascariensis
TAACTCTGAGTTTATAGTATCCAACCCCAACTCCATCTTCCAATTTTACACTCAGGAGCACCATGTCCTTGAGTACTGACATCTGAAGTTGAGTAAGACAAGTCACAGGATTTAGACCAGGTACAAGTTTGGCAGGGATTCTTCCTGTCCTAGGAACCATTGGCTCTGGAGTCTCCAAAGCATGCAAAGACATCAGGGATATCTATTCACTGTACTGCTCTGGTGCATGCTTAAAAGATAAGTTTAAATTATAGCAGCCTGGGAACTGCTTGTGTTATCTATCTGAAATGACAGAGTAGTGTCAGTAAGTTTACAAAGGAACAGACATAGTTGTAATATTCTCTGGAAAAGCACTTCAAAGAGAGAATTCCTGGAAGAAGATCATGAAGTCACAGGCGATAAATCCAACTAATGTTTTTAAAGTATGCAGAGTTTTGAAACTACTGAATAAAATATGCTCACAGAAAATGAAACACAAAGAAGACCTTTTGTTCTTGGCCTTAGGATTGTTTGGCAGTCCAAATGAAGTGTGGGGTGATGGACACTCCCACTGTACCCAAGGGCAGGAGGTAAACATGTCATTAGTGTAGGAATGGGATGTCCAGCATCATGGCTAGGCCAGGAAGCAAGAAGAAGATGAGGCAGTGAATAATCTGGTTTCTTTGCTGAGGCTCATAGCATTTCTCGCCAGTCCTGAGTAACTCATTATGCACCAGATCCTTTATGAAGATACAGATATTCCTAAGGGTTTTCTGTTAATCAAAGTTCAGAGCAAAATTTTGCGCATTGGATCTAGCTGAGAACTGAGACATCACTCTCTGCCCATGTGCAATTGCAGACTGAGACATGGCAGGTCCAAAAGGTGCTGCCCAGTGAACCAAGGCTTGCTACAGATGAGAGGACTGCTATAACAGTTTTTTTCTCAATTTTGCCAAAAATAGTCCCATATTGAATGTACGGGACATAGGGGATTGGGGACATAAGTGTAAGATACTGGCCAGGGGAAATGCTTTTCATTGCAACCTCTTGTGGAGACCTTCTTCCTGAAGATCTTTTTATCTGCTGTTGACTCTGGGATTGTTAGGACATGGTCAACTTTCAAAATCACTGTTGTTTATTTGGTTGCTTGGTTTTTAACTGTAAAAATCTTTATGTTAATGACTTGAAAATAAAAATTGAGTTTGGTCCCTGCCAGGCAAGTCACATCTCCTGGTGAGAAGCAATGCTTTCTCAGCAACACTAAACTGCACCACTCCAGTTCCTGCCAACTCTTTGTCTCACAACACTCAACAGGTAACTCATGTGCCCTGCCTGAATCAGGAATCCCACACTTAACAAGAATGTTGCAGAGCATTCCCGTTAGTGATGGGATAAAGTCTGTTTTCCATTAAGGCCATGCAGATTTCTGTGCATTGAAGCGAAGTATTAATATATCAAATATAATTTCCATAATCAGCTACAGAAATCTCAGTTTTTAAGCTGCTGATACTGCTTTCCTACTTTCATTTATATGTCTGGATGTTGTATATTCACAATGCACACATATATACTACCTTAATAATGGAAAAACACTACCTACATGCAACAGACGGTTTCTTAATTCTATTTTTTTGTTGTTGTTGTTAGTAAAATGTCTATTTAAGCAAATAGTAAAGCCATAACTTCCTCAAGATAAAAAAATTTTGCATAATAGTCTCTATAAAGTAAAGGAAATATTAATAAAATAATGCAGCCTCACTAATGGCAGAAAAAGAATTGAACATAATAATCAGCTGTAACTGAATGAAGGGTCACACAGGAGATTCTGTCTTGGAAACAACTTTTACATGAAAAACAGAATAAGTCAAGAAATCAGAAGAAAGAGAAACACTACGCAGCTCACAATGCCAGAATATTTTTTGCAGGAATCAGTGATAAATATTTCTTCACAGCTATTTCTGCCTGTAGGAGGGAAAAAATATCTAATGAAATACAAGCTGCTGCATAGAAAATTAATGAGTGAATTCATTCAGTTGAGAACATGGCATATATAAAAATGAATCAGATACAGATAGATCAGCACAATGATATTTGCATTAGCATTTATATACAAGGAAAGGAAGAGAACTCATTGATATATACACAAAACCTAAAAAAAAAAAATCACAGAAAAGGTATTAGGAAATCTAATAGAAAATCTGTTCTAGTTCTACAGACTTCTGCCTTGTCATTTTTTTATCTTAGTTTGACTGTGTTTTTCAAAAAGATCAAAGAATCAAGGAACCCCCAATCCTTGGTAAAAGACCTTATAAAAATAACTGACTTGCCACTTCTGTCCTCAAGGATCAGCTCAATCTATGCCATTAGTTCATCATTTTTGTGGAGTGAAGACTGAAGGACCTCTCCTGAAAAACCTTGCTAAACAATTTCTGAAACATATAGCTTCAATTGTATTTAAAATCTTCCATTAACAGAAATTCATAGAATCACTGGACAACATTCTTACCAGTCTATTTCTTTTTATTTTGAAATATTCAATAACTTTCCAGTGAGTAGTCCCCTGATAAACTATTTTCTGCTCTAATGGATATACCAGTTTACACTCAGAAGTGAATGTATGCCTTGCATTTCTTTAGGGATCCAGTGTACAGTTCATTTTTACTTCATTCTGAATTTTTTACAGACATACCATGTGACAACTGCAATGGAGATGGAAAACTTTCCTTAAATCATGCAATATTATTATCCTATAATATTTCCCAGGACATTTTAGTTCTGCTCATTTTTAAAATCTCTACAGAAGAGGGGAAAATGAAACAAATTATACCTTCTTAAATTTCTCACTGCTTAATTACTTTCACTGACATTTACATGGCAATACTTTTCATATATTTCAGTTTCCCAAGTGCAGGACTGTTTGAGAAAATCACTTAAATAATCATTAGATCATTATCCCTATTCAGAGAGAAAGCATTTAAAATGTCATCACACCACTTATCCCATAAATAAAGCACTCAAAAACTGAGCACAGTTTTATGAGGGCCAAGCAGTATTTTGAAGTTAGTAACTTTTATGACAATGAAATATAAAGGGGCAGCTCTGTAACGGTCAGAGATAGGTTTGTATTTTATAGGAATATGATCTGTATCAGTGCCATAGCTTGACTGTTCTCCAATTTAAACTAAACTAGTCAGTGACTGCTCTGTATTTCTTATACTTTACAGCTTGCTCTTGGCTGTAACATACACATCATATATCTCCCATGACACCTGAAGGTGTGCTACACTTCCCAGGCAGTTTTCCAGAGGACGCAGTTCTGTAGCCAGGAGCCAAGGACAGACACATTTTGTCTGTTTGTTTGCTTCTCTTAGTTTTGAGGGTTTCCCTACAGAGACAGAGGTCAGCCAGTCAGGAAAACTAACTCACCCACTGGCTTCTCCTGTGCCCTGAAGTCACTCCATGCCTTTGCTGTCCCTTGCTCATTATAATTGCATTTCACAGTAATCGTCAAGTCAGCAGGTTATGCAGTGAAAAATTGCTCCCTTGGGCAGCATTTACTCTCATTTCAAGCAATATTAAGTACTAATTTATACATTGAGAATGCTAAAGGGGACTGGGCTTTATACCAGGTCTGGATACACATTTAACCAATGGTGTGTTTCTGTGGGAGAGGAAGAGGAGCAGGGAATCTGGTCTGAGTGAGTTTGACCATAATGTCAATAAGATGGTGCAGTTTGGAATGAGAAAGCATTAAAGAAATTTTTTTTAGACATCGAGTTATCCTCAAATGTTTTGACTTTTTTTCCCTTTCATCTACGAAGGTGATAATTACTTGGGATGGCTGTCAGAAGTGCAGCAGTGATTCTTTCAGATAGTGCTCCTTTCTCAGCAAAGTAGCTGCATCCATCCCCACAGCACACTCCATGTCATTAAGGACAAGGCTCAGTGAGAAATGACTGCTCTCCCTAGTAGAAAATCTTCCATTTCCTTTGTTATCTGTGGCCAAGGACTGTGTGTTCAGCCATGGACACACAGTGCAGGTCTGCAGGAAGGGGAAGATTCATTATTTATGCTGCAAGCCAGGACGGTGTCTCGCACACTTTAAAACAACACTTCCTATTTCATGACTTTGTCCAATTCCACAGCTGGAGATGACTTCTGTCCTATTGCACATAAGCCTCCTGTGCATATTTCAAAGTCTCAGCACTAGAGCAGAATTTCTATACTTAAATGGAAATAAAAATTTCCTTCATGCTATCATCCATCTCAAGCTAAATGTTTTTTTCTCTTTCAGGCAGCTGCAAAGAATAATTGCCAGCACAGAAAAGGAAGGCTATACCTCTTGGTCCAGGTACAAATGCTAATAATTGGAGAGATTCTGTTCTCATCTTCAACAGCAATTAATCTTTGGGAGGACATAAGCACTTGATTTTCCTCATTGCTCTGTTAGACTAGGTGTCCCTCCAGCCCCAGCTGTGGGATGTGTAACCCTTCCTTGCCACCCAGTGAAGTTAGTCAGAACGTGAGCCTAATCACTCAGTGCAAGACATACAGGTATTAAAATGCAGGCAAGTTGCATTTCAATTTGTCTTTGCAAGGCCACACAACATGTAAGATGTTGTCAGGACTTAGAGTAGAAAATAAATCAGGATTAAATGGTAGCCAGCATAACAGAAAAACTAGTCCTTTTTTCCTTCTGCAGGAGCCAAACGGCACCATCCAAACTGATGCCATGAACGTGTCTGGCTGGATGGGAACAGTAAGAAAACAGAGAAAACGGAAAAATATTTTTTAAATTGTCTTTTAAATAGTAATATATTAAGTGGTGCTGGATTACTGGCAATGGGTCAATCAATGACAGATTTGCTTTGCTCAGTGAGAATTGTGATGGAAATAGTTAATGCATTTTGCAATAATTTTATTTTTTAGTGCAAGTCATTCTACATTTACATTCCCTTTAAACAGCTCAATTTATTTCACAGCGTTGTTGTTGTAGTACAGCAATTTGCCCTGGACATTTCACTTAATATTCTAGAAAAATGAGAAGTGCTAGAGAAAAGAAATAAAAAACCAAAAACCTTAAGAATCTTCAACCCCTTAAAAAAAATTGTAAGAATTATCTTTATTCATTCTAGAACAAAGAAGTGTAGCAGCAACATGATAATATTTGTCATATACATGCAAGGATTATTAAAGAATAGGATAATCCAGATTTTTCCATTTACATTAATGTAAACCAAGACAGAATCAACTTCATTTGCAGTTAGAGGAATCTAGTTTAGGATGGCATGTGTGCTGTAGGAACTGATAAATCCTACAACAGATCACCAAGGGAGATGAAAGAATCGCCAACACGTAAATATACCCATAAATTAAGATTTATGTCTGGGATTATACACCATGTGTGCATGTCTTAGACATACACCTGCCAAAGGTGCTTTGATTTTAACAGATGCTGAATGGGACAATGAATCAGCAGGCCTTTCCCAAGGTCCTTTCCACAGTTTATTTGAATTTATAACAGAGAATCTCAAAACAGAATCTGACCACTCTGCAGTTAGAAAGGCGCATAAATCATAATAAATCTTCTAGAGGAGATTTCCAGCTTTCACTTTCTAACAGCATCAATGTCTACACAGCTGCTGAGCGACCCAGAAATCAGTTTGCCATTTTTTTAAGCACCATAAAGGCATGCAAATGTTGTCTATGCTGAACCTCCCATAGCATTTACTCTAATCTAACTACTCTAATTAGAGCTGATGGAAAGGTCATGAAGGACGAGGTGATTTTCCTAAGCTGAAAAGGCTGACTCTTCTCATGGTTTCCCAGCCAACAACTGGAACAGCAATGGGCAGGTTATAGGGTAGAAAACAACCCCTTGAGTAACACCCAGTCTCTAAATTGTGCCAGGTTATCTCAGAAAGTTCAAACTGAAACCCTACCACCATTGAATTTGATGGAAACTTTTTCCACTAGCTTCAGCAGAATGAAGGTTTTCCTCTCCCATCAGGGTTGAATAACTTCCAGAATGGAGGACATTTAGCTGCAAACTGTCTGCAACAATTCCATCATTTTCAGCCGTGGGAAGACAACCTTGCTTTAAACTAAATGAATAATCTGACTCTCTGTAGTCTGTAAAAGCTCATCTGACCAGACATGACAGCTGTGAACTATTTTCTCTGCTTGAGGTAAGGAATACTTGGTTTGTGCACCATACCTTCAGGTCCTTGTTTGGAATCTAACCAAGCTGCCAATCTGTCAGCAGTGGCTGCATTTGGAATAACTTCAAAAAGTCAGTGGGAGCTAAAAGTCCCTGGAGAGCCTCCTTAGCTCCCTTATGCTCACCAAAATGGCATCGCAGCCCTGTACAGGTTTACACACTTCTCTCACCCCCTGTCATTTCCTAGTCCCTGCAGCTCTCCACTGCGGAGTCACCGCTGTCAGATGGCCCAGCCTGGATCTCATCCATCCCACACACAGCAAACACTGAAGGAGTGACACGAGGTACCACACCTGCCACACCACACACCTGCCACACCACACTCCTGCCACCACCACACTCCTGCCACCACCACACACCTCCCTTCCTTACAAGTGCGAGCTGGTGACACAGCCCAAGACAAAGGCAGCTTCCATCACTGGATATGCGTTTGTTTGGTCAGTCTTCAATACAAAACATGCTGCCTGGAGCTAATTATGCCACTGCCAGACTATCTGGCAGTCTTTTCAGGATTTCACCCACCATTTTCCTTTCTTACCAATTCCAGATGTCCCAGAGTTTGAAAACGAGTGGGATTTCCAAAATGTGCAGCTTGAGCAAACTGGTTTTAAGATTAAAGAAAAAGTGGTATTCACCTCACTGACTTTCTGACTCTCTTAAACCCTCCTAAGGATCTGGCATCACAAGCCATGTATTCCCTTCAGTTGCACTTAGCCAATCAGGAAGTACCTACAAACTTTTCTTCATCCTCCCCAGCATGGTATAAAAAGGAATATTTGAAAGGCCTATTCTCTTCTCTAAGGCTCCTCAAAATGCTGTGAGGTGCTCAGAAGACTAATGTTTTCTTTCAGCATCCTTGGGTATGTTTTACTGCCTCCTTTTCGCTTTTAAACTTTCAATTGTCTTTCTTTTATGCTCTTTTATGCTCTGTTCAAGCTCTTGACTTCTGCCTAAACTGGTATGTCTGCATGCAGTCATGTAAACCTCAATCATTCTAACTTCCCATTACTTACTGTTGTGTATTAATACATTCATAGCCAGTGCATATAACTCTTGAATAACTCCGCTATTATTACTACAGATAATTTAACCGGAGTTATATCAAAGGGTTTCCCATACGTTATTTATGAATTTCTGTTCAAATAATTTAGGTACAGACTGTTTACAAGGTAGGAGATACTATTTTTATAATTAGCTATAATAAATATGCAAAGGTCAGCTTGGCTAAATGGTATCTTGATGATAGAAATTGCTAAATAGAAATACATTAAATCAAACATAGCAAGTTGAGATAAAATTGTAGACAGCAGTTTGGCACATAAAAATAACCATCCAGGCCTGTAGAAGATG
The DNA here is from genome assembly GCA_013400675.1 of Oxylabes madagascariensis. Classification (NCBI taxonomy): domain Eukaryota; kingdom Metazoa; phylum Chordata; class Aves; order Passeriformes; family Timaliidae; genus Oxylabes; species Oxylabes madagascariensis. The sequence continues at coordinate 20,257 of VYZR01058293.1, forward strand.
CGTCAACAGTAGAACAAAGTAAGATGAGCAAAAACTGAGCCAAGTTAATGGGAAAATGCTGCTGGTCTTTTTAAAATAGCCAAACACAGAAGAATAGAGTAGAAAAGATTTTCATTTTAGAAATGGTTACTGCACTTTTGAATTATAAAACACTAAAAAAAAAGTCCTGGAGAAAGATATTGCAGGACACATAGGAGTTATGAGGTCACCTGGTTCTTAATCAAAACCTGTGAATTCCAGAAAATATGCAAACTCATACAATAAAATTTGAACTGGCCTTCCCATCTCTTTGCTGTAACAACAACTGAATCAGTAGGAGGAAAAGCTGTTGAATTTGAACACCCAACTGTTTCATATTTCTCTGCTTGACTTTCCTTCATTATCCTCTGGGATATTCTGTAACCATCAGAAACTGAGCTACTGTTGCTTTGCTCTGCATCCATCTCCACAGAGCTGCTGAGCCAACACTTGCCTTTTTCTTACCTGAACTGCAAAGTGACGTGAGTTTGCTTATACCACCTGACTTGTCCCAGCACCTTTGGGACAGTCCCAAATTCAGTAATTAGTCAACTTCAGAAGCTGAAATTTATTTTGCTGCCTGCACATGTAATGTGACTTGTTCTGATGCAAGGACTGTCCACATACTCAGCATTTACATCTTCTCATACTCATTTGACAAGAAGCAGATGCTTAGACTAATTTTTTGTCTGAGTTCCTTTGCTTTAAACTCTCTGGCCCATCTGTGAGAGTTTGACAGTATTGTTTGTCCTGGTAACACTCCACACAAACTGCCACCATGGGTACAAACAGTAAGATAAAGAGAGGAAGCTTATCAGCAGACTTCAGCATGTGCAAAATTATACAGAGAAAACTGGTCTGTTCTGTCATGGTGAAAAACATTGTGAAAAGCCAGTTTTGCACCAAGACTCTGCCCTCCTCACTGTCCAGGCAAAGTGTGAGCAGGTTCACATTCAGGCTCTTCTCTGACAGAGGTCAGACAGCTCCAGGCAGGGAAATGCAGCTGGAACTGGAGGTTAGATCATTCAGAGATTTCTATTCTACAAGTAGGATGTGTGCGAGTGGTGACCAAAGTACAAGAGCAGTTATTCTCTCTTGAGCAGAGAAAAGGCCTAAAGCCACCTAGAAGAGACTCAGAGATCTGGTCAAGATTTGGGTCTTTAATAGAGACCAAACAGTGATTCAGCCAGGCACTGCAGCTCGTACTTGCTTTCAAGGGAATTCTGAAATTCACCCTTAACAACAACCCTGAGTTCACCAAGGGTTTGGTGATCCTAACCTGAATTAATGTTAAAGGGAGCTAACTTGGCTCTGAGGACTCAGAGCTCAGAATGAGCTAGAGAAGAATGTGTTCTACCTTGCTTTTACCCAAACCAATTTTTGTGTACCCTAATGCACTGCACTTTCAAAAGACAATTGAAGGATTGTACAAAGCAATCCCTACCAGGCACTGATTGTGAAAACAAACACTGATGCACAGACATTCAGGATTCGGTTTATATTTCAGCTTGCAACAACGAGCAGTGATGTTGCCAAGCACAGCAAAACACACCTGAAATGATCTGTGTGCAAACTGTACAGAGAGCAGCCACACAGAGCAAAGGCAGCTTGACTTCATTCCCTGAGTCTGCAGTGAGTTCATCCTTAATAATTCATGTTCAGCCTATCCACTTTTTCTTTCTCATACCATACCACCGGTCTCCAAAGGTAGCTGGTGGGATCTGGAACTTTGCTGGTATGTTTGGGCTATTCTGTTCTGCCACAGGAGCACACAGCACCTGGGCCAGCTCCCTGCTCCTGGGAGTCTGTGGGCTGGAGGAAGACAATTTACAGAAGCCCAAACACCAGCAAGAAGCAGAGGCACCATGCTGTCCTCTTAATAGCAAGTGTCAAAAGACATTTAAATGATACTTCATTACAGCTTGTACTGCAGGGTGGTGAAAAGCAGTGAGCTGAAAACAAGTGGGCTGACCTGTGTGTTATTTTTGCAGAGGGAAGAATTCCAGCACTCAGCAGTGCATCATGCAGCAGTTCTGTCTGATAGGTGGGTGCAGCACTATCATGGCCAAGAGGGGTGGTGATGACATGGAAAATAATTGCATTTATGACTTCAGGCTATCAGCAAGTGCTATTCCCAGAGACCAGCAAAGGCCACATTTGCTGGCAGCAAATCGTGTACGTGCAAGCAGAGGTTACTCGTTCCACTTAACCCCACTTCCCCAAAGGAAAAAACATTCCTGAGTTTCAATGGACCTGAATTAGGGGCCATGATTAGCCTAGCTGACAAGGATTTGGGTGTGAGGAGTCAGCTTAGCTGAATTTAGCCACCACACTAAAAGTGAGCTCCTTGCCTGTGCTCAGCTCCAGAGCTGCTTCCCCCTGAGCAGTCACCAGGTCAGGTCTGCCTCTCACCATCCTCTGTCCCTCGGGCAGAAGTTTCAGAGAAACAAATGAAATCACAATCTCACTGTTGGAAATCTCACATTATGCTGATGGAAATATCCAGAATTTACTTTAAATTGTACCCATGCATTTCAGAGGTCTTTCCAACACTACTTACCATCGTCTGTTTTGTTGCGTTTGTACAAAAACTGGGAAAAAACGTAGTTTCCTTCCTGTAGTTTCTCCCTTTATGTTGATGTTCACTTAATGAGACTCTTATCAGCTCCATTTTCCAGCCTCTCTGAAGATATTAAGTAGCATTTTGTCAATTTAGGGACACATCCTCATTCTTCTTTGTATTATCTTGGCAGTTTGGTTTCCATGAGGGTATTGAAAAATGAAACAAATGTAATTTGTTATTAAAATGTTGCCCTTACTTATTAGATTTTCACAGATGCAACCAGGCCTCTGGAGGAGACACTGATTTCACTCATCTGAGCCAGAAGGCACGAGAACTTTTGATAGCCATTGTGGACATGTGAGGGAACAGTTTACCCTATCTTAAAAGAGATGTTGAAGGATACCTCCTTCCTGCCTTGCTTAACCCAATAGGATCAGTATTTATCTGCTGTAAAAGTCTTTTTGCTTTGTTCCATCCAACAGTGGATCTGTTCCAGGTGTATATTTTAGAATATTACGGTTTATTTAAGATTATTACTGCTTTTGCATACATTTTCCCCCCTTATTTATAGTGATATCTTCAGGCACAGCCTATATAATAGGCACCAGTCTCTGGGGTTTGGTTCATCTTGTCATGCAATCTCTTCCCTCTGGTTATGATGCCCAGAGGAAAGTCCTGTACCTCTCTGTCTTTGACGTGTAAGTACAAAAGGCTGGTGCAGGGATGATGCGCGTAAAGGAGAGCAAATCTCAGAATTCTCCTAAGTGACACCAGAAATCAGTTACTGGGTTTGTTTTTTTGTTTTTTTTTTTTCATATTTTATCCCTACTTGGCTTTGCAGAAGGCTGAGGGATGCGGGATTTCTCCCCACTAAGCTTTGGGGCAAAGTGACTGCAACCCCTGGTGCTTTGCTGATGTCAGTGGACAGCGCAATCCCTGTGATTCCTCTTAGCAAACTTGCAGCTCTAAACATCTTGTTCCAAATGCCAGACAGCTTTCACCACGAGACTGGTGCAGCCAAGACATCACACAGTAACATTTGATGTGCAAAAGTAAGTCTAACTAAAAGCTTTGGGAGTGAAACTTAAAGAGAAATCAGAAAGAGTGAGTTGTGCAGGTCCAGTAGAAAATACTGTCAGGTGACTGTTGGCAACCTGACGTATCTGCACACCTCTCATGATCTTCTAAGTACAGGTAGCACCTTTAAAACGGCACAAAATTCCCTGAAATGCTTTTGAAATTCCTACCTGCATTTGCCTCTCCACCTCTTCTGCTTACCCATACTCAAGGAAAATGCTTTTTTCTTTCTCTCTCCTATTTATCACTATTTTTTTTTTTTCAGTTTCAAGGTCATTAAATGAAAGAGAGTTGTCTTAAATATTGAATTGCAAACATGTTCTGCAGGGTCTGTTGTCAGCAGCTGCTCCAGAGTTGCACTCAGTGCTCTTGCTGAAACAGAAAGAGATGGCAAAAATCCAAGCAAAGTCACTGCAGGAGGCACCACAGGGAGCTGGCATCCACCCATTCCCAGGGAATGGCTCCTCTGCCAGCAGGCACCATGCTGGCCCCTCCGCCTGCTCGAAACACCTCCATTCTCCAGCATTTGAAAATCACAGAATAAACATTAATGAGTACTGCCAACCAGCTTCCTTCCTCCTCAAGACCAGCTTGCATAGGATTGAAAATATTTTGAGGTAATTTCATCATAACAACACATTTAATTACTTCAGACATTTTGGAGTGTGGGTTTCAGCACAATTAATTGTTTTGCATTATTCCACTTATTTGTGACAATGACACAATTTTTGGTGACAAAAGGCTCTTAGTCACAGTTTACTTGGTAGGCAAGTGCAAAGGAAGAGCAGCTGTCACCAGAAAAAAAAAAAAACAGCACAAATCCTGCCTGTCTGGGATTGCAGATGAAGGAAGCCGCATGTATGAAACCAGATCATGAAGTAGCCCCGCTCCACCTGCATGTGCTTCTTCTTCCCCTGTGCTCCACCTGCAGAGGCTGGAGGAGGAGAACACCCATCCAAGGGGACTTTTCCTGCACACAGCTCCTTCCCTGTGTGTTCTCTGATGGTTGAACCAGTGCTGGCCCCTGGAGCTAGAGACAGGTGTGCTGTGAGAGCAGATAAGGGATAAAAGCATTCTTTAGCAATGTTGAAGTTAAAAGCAGGTTATGAGTACCAGGGAAAGGCAGGCCTAGTGCATGGAATAGATGGTGTCCATTTCTCTGCAGAACTCTTCATCCTGACCCTGGAAACTGCTCCTCAGCTCCCTCTGAGCTGCCTCCATTGTCCCTTCTTGTCTTCTGTCCTGGCTCTTGCTGGGCACAGACTCTGTCTCATACAGCAGTAGCTGAACCTGAGATGCTGTCCTGCATCCATAGAGTGTGCTTTTCCCACAACTCCAGGTTTCCCCATACTGCATACTAAAAATTCATCTTTCCGGAACCTTATTAGCTAGGACATAGAAGCACAAACTATTTTAATGAAGGATTGATAATAAGGCTTTCTTGACTCTTGATATGTCAAGTAACGAATTGGATCCAAGCACATAGCCGTGTGCCAGTTTTGATTTTAGCTTTGTTGGTGCCCATCAGGACTCAGGTTTTCCTGAGTTTCATGGTCCTCCCAGTTGGACTTATTCCTTACGTTTTTTACTAGAATATTTATCTCCATCAGTTCACATCAGTATTCTTTGACTGCTTCAATTACCAGTAAGTGTATCCCCTAGTCAAGACTGTGCATTTGCTCTTTGATGATGGATTTTTCTGTTTCTTATGGATAGAAAGCTCAAGTGATCACCTTAGCCCAAACAAAACTGACAAAGTAATGTGAAATTAAATCCCTGTCACTGTCTCTTGTCCCTAAAAATCCTGCAGGGATACACTAGAAAGGATGGCCATGGAATTGGGGTCAAGTTAGTACAACAGGTATTTCTATCCCCTCCTGGAAAGGGCACTGCCCCCCAAAACCTCATATCCTTTGCAGCAGCCCACATGTGCAGCCAAAGCTGGTATGGTCCACCATCCAAAGATGTCTGCATGGGTAATGGAATACCAGGGGGTTCCTCTATGCAAGTTGAGTGGAAAAAGTTCCAGGAGAGCTGCACTACTGATAAGCCATTGGATGGTGGCACTTTTTCACAGCTATTCCAATGCTTTTGATCCTTTATTAGCATTTTAAAAATGGAAATAATGCCAACACAGAAAAACTCAGAGGCGACAAGCAGAGCTTTTTTGTCTGTGCTCTTTTATGGAACCAGCCCTTAATCCTGAAGATATCTGTGAGCTATCCATAATGTAATTCCTTCCTGAGGCTGCAGCACTGAGCTGGCAACAGCCAGCATTTTGCAGGAGGTACCTATAACATACCCCTTCTAACTGAGGCTGAAGTATCCCAGCAGGAGCTTTCCTGTAGTAGAGCAGCAGCCCATGCCAGCCTTCACTCAGTGCTGCTGGGCATTATGTGGGAGAGAATGAAATGGATATATTGTGAACTTCCAACAAAAATCATGCTCAAGCTTCGCTCCATGCCCCAGATGCAAAAAGCTGCCACCACTGTTAGCCCAGGGATGAAGTTTCAGGCAAGAAGCACAGTTAAATCAGCAGATCTGAGGAGGGCATACCTCTCACTCCACAGATGGAGGCTTGTGAGCTTGGGTGGATGCCTGAAAGTTAAATATCTGTAACCTGAGGGCAAAAGCAAAAAGGTATTTAGAGCCCTAACATGGTAATATTCAGAAAATTCTGGATTTGCTGATGACAGAAAAGCACTAACACCCGTTATGGAATTCAGCAGCAGGCTGAAACATCAGCTTTTCATTGAGGTGAAAAGACCATAAATTTTACCTGTGGCATTTGCAAATCAGAATGACAAATTCTGATTTACCTCACAAATGTGGCGTCATCCAAATTCTCAGGAACAGTTTTTTATGTCTTCGGACAACTTAATTTATTCATCTACTTATTTTTCATTGATGTCAAAGTAAAGGGATCTGAAATGAGCAAGATCCAAAATGGTGAGAGGATAGATTTTTGTCACTGTAGCTGTATGGAAGGAGAGGACAGATTATATCTTATTTTATCTCTTGTTGGCCTCATTTAGACTGACTGTGAGGATGGTTGGAGGATGTTGTGGAAAGGCAACTGACAGGTTTGGGACCAGTCTGGCAGGATGGTAGCACACAATGTGCTGCTGCAAGAAGGTGGACAAGGGAGTGAAAGGTGGAATGAAGACAAAACAAGGAGGCAAAACTCTGAGTGTGAACAAAGAAAACTGCTGTCCAGATGGGAGAATAATAGACACCAGCATACTGATATGCTGAGGAAATAGACAAAGAGCTGAATCCTGCCAAGCCCATAGGCCCTGATCTGTCAGTACCTACCTTGTTTTGGCCCTTGCATTCCTTCAGAACTAGAGGAAGGGAGACTGGTAGAATTTTATGCCTACTTTCTACTTATTTGTAGGTATTTTATACTTATTTTTCACAGGTGTGTACACTGTTACAGCAGCACATTTGCTCAAACACCTGTGCTTAATTATTTTCACAGGCTCACAACAGTGTGTTTGGAAAAATAGATTCAGCAGGGATGACTGTGCTGTTCTGGATGAGTCTTTTGAGGCAGCTGTTTCCATGGTGTTTAAGCATTAAATACAGTGAGTGACATTCCTGAAGCTCCTTGCAAGGCAGCTGGGCAGTCACTGCAGTTAGGAGTTGAAAACATAAGGACTTTTATTCAGACGATGGTCAGAAGTTTATCAGGCAGATGGAAGACAAAGACTAAAAATTCCATGATGTCCTAATGCACTGCAGTATTTTAGTTTATGTATCTGTCAACACACGTCACTGAACTCTAAAACTTTCTGTGGGCAACTTTTTATATTTGGATATATCTGCCTGTCCTTGAAGCAACCTGGATAAAATATTTCTCCTTTCTTTCCTTCTTCCTGTTCATGATCTTATTCTGTGTTGGAGGCATTTTTTAACAAAATGTTAAGCAATGCTATTGCTATTATTGCAAATTGATAATTTTTTAGTGCTTTAATGCAAACAGCTTGTGAGACAATCCCTGTGCTTTTGAAAACATTTTGAAGGCGTCAGAGTGATTGTTAACTAGTCCATTAGAGATGTTCTAGTTTTTAAAATGTATTGGTTTAAATTATGTATGTTAATGTACCTATCAACATTACAAATGTAGTTTGCAGCAAACTGCTTATAATATATGAATGATAAGCCATAAATAATAACTGTAGCTGTAAATTAAATTACCTGATTAAGCTGCAAAGATGCACTCTAATTTGGAACAGAAAATTACTTTGAAGTGATTTCAGCAGCTGATAATTCTTTTAGAGTAGCAGAGTTTTATGAGCCATAGTCTACTTCAAGTCAGGCATCAAACTTTCTGATGGATTTTGCCCATTAACATGATTGGTTGGGTATTGCTATGCCTTGAATGCAATGTATGCAACAGACTGACAAGATAATGAGTGACAACTATTTTAACAAAAATATGAAAGTGCTTGAAATCAAATACATTAATTCTTTTCTGATAGAATGTGAATAACCTTGGGTTGGGTGTCAGCAGGAGCAAAGCCCCTAGAAGAACCTTAATTTTGAAAGACAGAAGAAACAGCATATAAAGGAGTTACAGGTACTTTGGAATTTTTTAACAGGCACAAATAAATAATGATATTGTAAAAGCCCCAAAACCTTCAGCAGAATTTAATATGAGTCTCTGAAATATAAGCTGAGCAGAAATGCAATGCTTAACCTCTTCTCACAACACGTCTTACATTGCTGGTACAGTAGATTAGATTCTGGATGAGTTTCAACAGATAGAATAACTAAAAATAACTTACCAAACATGGACTTCTGTACCCAAAAGCTGTTTCAATAGTTTGCACACAACTAAGTGGAAAGGGATGAAGTTGTGGAAAAGTACTGGAGAGCTTGTGTTCCAGGAGCAGCGAACCTCTTGTGTATATCCCAAGTGAAGTACTGAGCCTGCCTTAGAACCACACAGCAAAACCTGGGACTGTTAAGGCACGCGTCACTGCTCAAGGCTCACTTGGAGCTCAGGGCAGTGGCAGCACTGCTGTATATCCATAAGGAGACTCCTTCTCAAACCTTCTTGGCCTAAGGACACCCTAGATACTTGCTGGGGCCCGTAGATTCCTTGGGGATTGTTACACAGTATGGTAGTGGGGTNTTTGTTGCTCTGAAAGCCAATTTCTAGGTTAGTTGTTTTTTTTTTTTCCCTTTAATAAATGCAAATGATGGGAGATGGTGTGAACATGCATCACAGGATGGTGAAGGATTCAAAGTGTTTCAAGTAAATGGGAGATGTTTGATCTCTCAATCTGATATTACAAATCATTCAACAGCAAGATTTGTTTGTTTAATTATAGTTTGATTTCCCCTCTGCTAGGTCTTCTTGGGCAGAGGTGTCTAAGATGTAGATACAGAGAAATATATATATATGTGTTGGAACCCTGGTTGTAGCCTTGGCTTAATGTTTTTGGTTTTGGGAAATTCCTTTCCCAAGAAACTTTCTCTAAACAAGAGAAAATGTCTTTGTAACTGTGCTTATGTTTATCTAGTCTTTCTCACAGAGAGGTTTCTTGACAAACATCTGTTTTGATTAACGTGATTGAAGAGGTTTGCCTTTGTTTCACCAATCAAATTGGTCTGTGTAAAATACTATGTAAGAGA
>VYZR01058294.1:13767-28265 GCA_013400675.1 Oxylabes madagascariensis
CCCAAAAGACATGATGTGAAGTAGCAGCAAAATTTGAAACAAAAACAAGAAACAAAAATCAAGCAGAATTCACCAAGTGCAGTACACTTAAGGAAAAACGTGCCCTTTTCTTTCAGGGAACAGACAAGATCTAAGACAAGCATATACTATTTTCCATATTTCCTGCAATTCTCAGCACCTATCCTCAGCTCTTGAAACATCCACAATTGATGGAGCGCCTTTAGGATTCAGCTATTTTGATTCAGGTTTTTTATGGCTTCAGATTTATTTGAAATATCTAAATTCAATTTGTTGCTATCAATAATACTGGATAAATATTACCTTTTTTAATTAGCTTTTTTTGGGTGAAAAACATTTTTTCCACCCCAAAAGAAAACAGTGCTTTAAGGCTATTTACAGCAGCCAAGTCAGAGGGTATTTTTAAACATTTGTTCAAAACATTAAAGTTTTTGGGCCAGGTTTTCTGGCCAAGTTTTTAATGTTGGAAAAATGAATGCTTCTTTACTGTAAAGTGAGAGAATGGGTAAAAGTCCAAATACTTGCTTTGCCAGAAATGTTAGAAAACTTGTGTGGGAGGCAAAAAAAAAGAGGAGTGGGGGGAGGAGAAAAGTTAAGCTAATCTGACCATATACCTCTGAAGTTAGAGAGTTTACATTCATTCTGACCATCCCAACCAACTGAAACCAAATGTGCTATTAGTCACTTAGGAGTTTCTGTTATAAAGTTAGAGGAGTCTGAGAATAAAAACGTGAAGAAAATTAATGATATGGGAAAACAATCCTAGCCAGGGAACTATAGATGATCTCACACCGCTCTTTCACCAGTATTCATGAAGTATGTAATTTGTAGCACAAAACTGATGACTGAGGGAAAAAAAGGCTTAATACACCAATTAAGACATCACCAAAATGCTCCAACAAGCTATTACAACTAAGTCTGCTGGTAGGGAAGGAGTGGAACAAAATTCTGCTCCAAGTGAGGCCATGGCAATATTCCCAACATCTTTAACGAGTGCATGAGTAAATGCTAAATTAGGAATCTTCCTTCTCATGAGAAAGAAGATACTACATGCCTCAAGTCTTGGAAATTACAGTTAGCCATCTGCAGAATTTCACCAACTGCCCAGCCAGATGAAGCACTGGAGAAGTGGGTTCCTTAAAACACACATGGTGGTTGTAAGCTATCCTTCCCAGAAGTCAATCAAACCATAGAGCCAAAATAACACAAAAGCAACCCTCAGGCTCTTGACGGGATAATTCTACAAATTCTTCGTCCAACAATGCTCATAATTTCTACACGAGAAAGAGGCACTCTTTTTCACCAAGGGAGGATTAGCAAAAACCTTGAGACTCTCATCTAGGAATCCACAGCTTTTGAAAACTAAAGGTGTCTCAAAACCTCTGTGAAGCACAATCATTACTGCATTTAATCATTGGAAAGATTATCAAATTAACGGTTAAACTGAAAAGTATGTCTACAGCATCAGTTTACTACGAACTACAGCTTCCCATGGGACAGTATGCGTGCTGCATCAGCAGCTGCTATATCCAGACCTGTTACCTTGGAATTGTCTATGGAAGTATCCCTTTTGATCTCAAGTGTTTGGCTCTATTCTATTCAGAAATCCCAACAGCAACACTGCTGTCACTATATTCATAGTTTTACAATTCAGTGAAAAGCCAAGAATTTACCATCATCCTGCAATTAGGACTGATAATCTAGACAGGATGAAAAATTAAAAGGCAGTTCAATAAAATTAATGGGATATTTCTCCTCTTGATTAAACTTAATTCTACCTGAAACAAATTACAATTGCAGAAGAACCACACAAAAAAAGTCATCTAAGCAGACTCATCACCAACGTGCACCTTGCAACAGTGAGACTCAGAATAATTACCAAAATCTCCTCTCCTTCTTTTTACCTCCACCTAACAGAGCTACAAGAAGAAATTACCTCAGTGTGGTGGAGGAATACCCAGCAGTATCCTTCAATGAGGAAATGGATCATACATCAATATCTGCTGATGGCTTAGGAATAGGTAGCCAAATCACAGCAAAAATCCAGCTATTCCTTGACAGGAAGGTAACCACTAGAAAGTACAAGAGAAAAGAGCAGGATGAACATACCTGCACCCTTTGACCCACAGATAGTACACATGGATGATAAGCTTGAGCATTATCATCAAGTTGGGTTGCCAGACCGCAAACTGTTGATCACATTAACCACACAACGCTGACAGCATTATGCAATAGGCTACCACTTTCTTACTGCATAAAGTTGGAAAAGGCCATGAAAAAATAGCTGGATTGCTCTTAATGTGTTATCTTCTCTCCATTTCAGTGCAGATGCAGTTAGTGGTCCACTTAACCTACTACGGTAATATACTTTAAAAATAAATTTAATAGAATTCCCTTTTGTAGATTTTTTTTTTTAATCAAGTGAAGGTACAAAGACATACTTCCTCATTATCTTCATCATCAAGGAAATGCATTTATGGCAGAGTAGGACAGTACACAAGTTTCCTAGGATACTAAAGAATAGCTCATACTGTCGTGTAAGTTATGCAAGCATCATCTCTAGCAACGGAAATCATTACTATCAAAAGCAGTTCATGATATAACAAATCAGCCATCTGTTGGACGCTGATTTATTGAGAGACACTGATTTAGAACTGCTCCAATAGTCAGATATTTACTGCTCAAAGAGAAAGAAGATAAATATGAAGCCTTCTGCCACACTGCATTTAAAGCTCTTCCCTTAGAAAACAGCACATTGAACACATGAACACAAAAATATGTGTCCCAAGTTGTTTTTCAGGTAGGAAAGAATCTGTGGAAGCTTCTGCTAGGGAAAGAAACACAGAACTGTTGCACGAACTCCAGACAGAATGTCAAACATGTAATTACTTGAAATATTATTAAAAGTAACATAGTTATTACTTAAGGCCCTGAGGGAAAAACCCTGACACAGGATAGGTACACAGGTGAGTACACTTGAACTTTTTTTTGCATTATAAAGTTACCAGCAAAAGCTGTGTAATCCTTCAAAAAGGAATGCCATGAGGAAAAGAATAATAAATTAAAAGCACAGAGATGTCATTCTTTGCAAAGAGAAAAAAAATGAACTCTCATCTCAAACGCATTCCCAAATTTCTTCTCATTTTAAGCAGTGACATTAAAATTGATGAATGTTGATAGTATAAAAATCAACAGATTGGATGTGAAGTAAACAGACCATTTAAAATACATAAATGCATATTTAAATTAGGTCTGTGCTGATTTTCAATTTGTAAATCTTATATGCACTCATTTTGAGTGTCATACCAACTCTGCTCAAAAATAAGTTCACTAACGCATTCATGATTACAGAGCAGCTTACAGAAATAAAAATTGTTCTTAAATTCTACTTCCTTCACAAAGGCTTTTATTTTTGCTAATTTTAGCTTGCATAGAGGATCCTGTGTTTCATGGGTATGATCAAGGCTTGCCAAAGTTCTTTCACAAGTTGAAGACCAGCCAGTGAGCACCACCAGCAGTAATGGAGCTTTAGTTAAAGCAAAAAGCAATTCCCCTTGAAAAATTAAGCATGTAATTATCCAATGAACACAATATCACGGTATTTATTCTCTTAGGTAATTATTAGTTTTATTGCAGGCACAAAGGATTAGAATGGATTGAAACTTGCTGTATTTAATGAGACAACTTTTTCTGCCCTCTCTCTTCTAAAAGTTTTAAGTTGGCCATCTACACCTAGTTTGTCTTATACTCTTCTCTGTGTTCCTGTATCTTGCTGTGTTGACCATCACTTTAAAAAGTCACACACTTTCAAATTCAGACCATAAGCTAATCTCTTCTGTATCCTCTACCACTAGGGAAAGCACAAGGTAATGTTTTCTAAGAACTACCCACTATTTTTTTGTACATAAGGATTGGGGCATTACACACTTTAAAAAGCAAATGCATTGAATAACAAAACCTTTTGTTATATCATTAAATACTAATCTTTCATAACTGTCATCTGCTCTCTACTTCAAAGTGTGCACTCTTTGAAGCTGACCTGGTGTTGCTGTTTGTTCTGTGAGTTGCCTGGCAGAGACATCTGAGCAATAGAGAATGAAAACAGCAGGAAAGTATCTTTACCAGGTATCCCAAATTAGCTGAAGAGTTACAGAAGGGTATTCCAAATAACAGCAGCGATGGCATACAGCCTACCTACAAACTAGAAGGAACTAGAAACCAAGCAGATGCTACTGCCTCTTCACTTACAGTAAAAGCATATTATGGAGATTTTCACAGGTAAAGTAAAAAATAAATTAAAAAAAATCTCAATGTGCTTGTTTTGAAACTGAAGGGAGTCTTCATAATTTAAAATTGCATTAACAAAGCAGTCACATTACCAAGAGTTGAAGTAACCCGAACTAATTAGCTGGAGTACTCTCTCATGTGTGAAGGTAGGAAAAAACCTCCAAAGTTTCGTAGTTTTCTTCCACTGTGTTCACTGCTGCTTACTTCAGCTTTTAAGGAGGACAGTCTCTCCTGTGACTGCAGATGCACAAATAACAGTAACATGTTCCATTAAATGTTGAATGCCAATACCTACATGCAATTAAGCTTGACTAAACAGTTTCTAGGAGCTTGAACATATTTGCTTTCCTGACAAAAATTCTGCAAACAAAACCTCCTTCTATAAGCAATGTGCCTTTGGTACACGTCCATCAAAAAGATTCCTGCCCTGAGAGATGAAAGCAGGCTTCTTTCTCTCTTCTCCTATCAGACTAAGCAGACAGCAATAAGTCATTTTTAATGATGGGAACCACAAAAACACATTCTTGGGCAACAGGTGACAAGAAGAAATTTTGAGTGTTCACTGCTTCTCCATCTCTCCTGAACCCTAATCAAGATAGAACCATGGAATTTTTTTAGGTTAGAAAAGACCTTTAAAAGATCATTGAGTCTGACCATTAAGTCAGCATTTGCAGGTTCACCACTAAACCATGTCCCCAGGTGTCACATCTACAAGTTTTGTCAGTGTCTCCAAGGATGGTGACTCTACCATGGCCCTGGACAGCCTGTTCCAATGATTCACAAGTGTTTATTTGAAAAAAAAATTCCTAAATCCCAATTCTAAACCACAAAATTGGTTGGCCATTTGGCATAATTTGACGCCATTACTTCTTGGCCTGTCACTTGTTACTTGGGAGAAGAGGCTGACCCTCACCTGGCTGCACCCTCCTTTCAGGCAGTTGTGGAGAACAGTGAGATCCTCCCCTGAGCCTCTTTTCTCCAGGCTGAACAACCCCAGCTCCCTCAGCTGCTCCTCATCAGACTTGTGCTCCAGCCCCTTCCCCAGCTCCACTGCCCTTCTCTGGGCACATTCCAGCACCTCAAAGTCTCTCTTGCAGTGAGGGGCCCAAAACTGGACACAGAATTTAAAGTGTGGCATCACCAGTGCCGAGTACAGGGGGACAATCCCTGCCTGGCCCTGCTGGCCACACTGTTGCTGATACAGGCCTGGATGCCACTGGCCTTCTTGGCCACNACAATCCCTGACTGGCCCTGCTGGCCACACTGTTGCTGATACAGGCCTGGATGCCACTGGCCTTCTTGGCCACCTGAGCACACACTGGCTCATGTTCAGCTGGCTGTTGACCAGCACCCCCAGGTCCTTTTCCGCTGGGCAGCTTTCCAGCCACTCTTCCTCAAGCATTGAGTGTTGAGACCCAAGAGCAGGACGTGGCACTTCACCTTGTTGAACCTCATCCAATTGGCCTCAGCCCATCCATCCAGCCTGTCCAGATCCCTCTGTAGGGCCTTCCTGCCCTCCACAGATCAATGTTCCTGCCCGGCTTGGTGTCATCTGCAAACTGACTGAGGGTGCAACTTCCCTTCCCCCACCTTGTCGGCCCTTTCACTGCAGTGCCCCACTGTGTAAACACACTTTCTGAGATTACCAAGTAACAGTCCTTCATTCCAGCTTTTCTCCTGACAAAACTCACGCTGTTCATTAAAGACAGGAATTTTAACAAGCAACATTGGCCTACACCTGACACAGCACAAGCATGGAGCACCTGCCTTAATTGTCCTGTGCTGGCAGACTCATGCACACTGAGAGCAGCTGCTGGGCCACCCATTGCTCACATGGCACCCAAGAAAGCAAAACTCAAGCACTCAGACTCGTGCTGTTTGGTGCCACCATTCCCTCAATTTGTGGATTTAAACGTTATCCTAGCAATGAAAAAATAGTGCTGAACAAAAAGTAGAAGTAATTTACAAATGCAGTCACATCATTTAGGTCATGATCACGATCCCAGACTGAGTACATAACTTGGGTAAGTAGGGATTTCTGTATAGGTTGTTTATCAAACTAGCTTATTGAATACTTTCACAAATTATTCAAGCGGTATTAGAGAAAATGGAATTAAACTAAGGACCTTGCTTACAGCTGTAAGAGGAACACGCTTCAGAAAGAGAAAATGTTGTTTATAAAAAGAAAATTATCCCATTGCAAGAGATTCTGTTCCTCTTGAGGGAATAAAAATATCACAATGAAATAGCAAATACTATTAAACCACCAGCACTAAGTGACTTTTGTATGATTTCTCAACAGCAGCCAACATTCAATACCAGAGGCAAGCTCAGATTTCAAAGAATAAAATGTTCTGCACAGAGAGAGAGAGGGTTTTGCAGGACAAGTGGAGTATCATTACGAATGCATCTTATTCTGTGCTTATTCAACCTGTGTGGGTGTACCTTCTACATAACCATCTGATGTGTGATTTTACAGTTACACTTCCCATGCCAAAATCAGTAACAAAACCTCTTAAATTAACTGATCTTTTGAGAGCAAAAGTAGCTTTTAAGTAACGATGCTGAATATAGCATAGGCAAATACATGTACCAGCTTATTTCAACAGACTTTCAGCTATTCTTATTCATTATTCTTCTGAAGCTTTCCATGAAACTTCCAATGGCTTAATGAAAAACTGTCATATATTAAATTGCTAATAATTAATGACAACATTTTTTCCCCTGTGACTACACAACCTGGTCACATAGAGAAATAGTCAGATAATGGTCTAGATTAAGAAACCTACCATGATTTTATTCATCTTTTCAGATAGCTGTACATACAATATTCCACATTTGCTAAAGCTTAACAATGGCAGATTGCTTGATTGATTTATCAAATCAAATTAATTGCTTCCATATAATTTGTGTTTGATTTTTTCCTTAGTTTTGCTTCTTGGAGTTTTCCATAGAGCTACAGAAGTTGAAAACAGCTTTTACTGTATGCAACCTTTCCAAAACCACACACAGGAACATCCACATGGGGCCAGATCAAAAAACTGTATCTAGTCCAGGATCTCATCCTCCCANTAGTTTTGCTTCTTGGAGTTTTCCATAGAGCTACAGAAGTTAAAAGCAGTTTTTACTGTATGCAACCTTTCCAAAACCACACACAGGAACATCCACATGGGGCCAGATCAAAAAACTGTTATCTAGTCCAGGATCTCATCCTCCCATTTAATCCCAAGTGGTTGCCTAAGGAAGAGCAAAAATAGAGCAGGAAAGATGCTTCTCCCTCGTGGACTCTCCAAGCTACATGTGGTTTCCACATACTAAGTAACTCTTAAAAGATTTCCCTTCTTTAAACTTCTCCACTATCCCTTGAGTGCAAGTAAACTTTGATCACCCACAACATCTGTTGGCTAGGAAGCCTACTGCCCCTTCATTGATTATTCATATAACATGGCATGCAGTGACCAGTTGAATCACTTTTCCTCACCATCTGCTAAGGGGTTTTTTGTTCATTTGTTTAAGCTTGCAACTTCGTCCAGCTCTCCCCTTCATCAATCATCTCTCATTCAGGACTCTCAGTGCGCTTAACTAAGCCTACAGGGGAAGCTATTCCTACTTTTAGTCATAGAGATGCCATGAGGGTGAAGATATTCCAGTTCCATAGATCTTCTTTTGGGGGAATTTGGGCAAGTGAGAAAGTGAAAAAAGGGAAAATGATCCAAGTCCAAAGCTTCATATGGTATTACAACACCAGCAAATGTCAGATTAACCACAGTAGCACAGTATAGAACAGTTGTTTTTCCTATTCCTAATACTTATTTCTGGAGTAAGGTTGGATCCTTTTCTTTTTTTGCTGGGTTGGTTATACTTTTAGTTTTTTTGGGTTTTTTTTGACTGGCACTGAACACTGCCTTCACAAAATTTCTGACCCCTTTATCCCAGGACTGAGCAGTATTAGCTATTCCAGAACTCACCATTTCATACACAAAAGTGAAATTGTTCTGATTTTCTTGTTTTCTTTAAAGTAACCCAAATTTCCTTCTATTTTATACATAAAAAGAGCACAGTTTCTGAAAAAAATAACCTGAAAACTACTACTAAAAGTTGTTTACAGGAGTAGTTAGCATTGGTATATTTGGACAGATTAGGATTAGTTTGTGGAATTGTACAGTAATTCTCTAACTGCACAGATCCGTGTTTAAAATACATCATTGCTTTAAGTCAAACCACACATAAATAAACTGTGCCTTCTGTTAGCTCAGACATTTTTAGCTAGTGCTTTACCAAGTACATCCCTCACCCTGAAAATTATCACAGTTGATGGCATCTTACAACAGCAGATCACAGAGTTAAAAAGAATATATTACTGCATCATAAATCTGACAAGCGTATTTCAGTGGTTATTCACAGGGAACAAGTGGCTGTCTGTAATTTAATAGTCTTTGCAAGAGCAGAAGTATTTTGAACTTGGACTCCCTTTCCCCGCCCCAGTTAAATATTTTATCATATAACACATTGGAATCCACGTCAGTTGATGCATATCTGTACATACTGGATTCAAAGGTGTGTGCGTGTTTATATTTGCAGGACATTTTTTCTGGAAGGGAAAGGAAAGAGGAAATATCATCAGCATTAGTCAACCTTCTTACCATAGTCTCAGAAACCAGCTGCAGCAGCTTTCAAAATGTTGCTTTCTGAGTCAGGTTCTGATACCACGCTCCCTCTTTGGGCAGACGGAATTGTAGGGAGGGGATACATACGCTGCAGGGCAGGGCTGTCGGGAGGACTGGCTCTGCAGGAACCTCATATGACGTTCAATAAGCACAAAGTCCAAGTCCTGCCCCCTGGATGGACCTAATTCCTGCAACTGCAGAGTGGGGTGGGGAGCTGGGCCTAGCAGTCCTGCCGGGCCAAACTTCAACCAGCAGCCAATTCTGACAGTGCTGGCCAACAGCACCCAGGGCTGAGTGAAATGGTGCATAGGCATGCAAAATGGAGCATGGCCAGAAGGCTGACAGACCTCATCATTCCCTCTTTCCTCAGCATTTATTATGCCACCTCTGTAATGCTGCTGTCTCCAGTTTGGTGTCTCACAGTACAGGAAAGACATTGATAAACTGGAGCAAATGGAGTGGAGATCACCAGGATGTTCATAGCTGGAGATCCTGATCTTGATCATCCAGCTTGTTCAGTCTGGAGAACAGTTCTCCAGTGGGGTTTTCTTCTGCTTTTGTTATTGGGTTTGTTTTTCCTTTTGTTTCTTAAAGACAAGAGATCTCTATCATTTAAAAGAAATATGCCTTTGTGTGGTTAAGCTTGGCTGCTATCTAGGACTCTTTATTTCCAACCCTCCACCCCTTCTTATCATCTAACCATGTGGTGAGACATTATTTTGTTTAATTGGTTTCAGTAACGACATGAAAACAACCCTGCAACCCTCTGGAAATGCAGTTTATAAGAATATTTGAAATTGTCATTTCATTGCCAATTGCATTCTGTAACATTCACAGCAAAAAACAAAAAAAAGCATTAAAGTCACTTTAAAGGATACAGTAAGTACTCCAATTAAGCAGTAATAATAATTAGAACTGAAATCTCTGAAAGCTCAAGAATAAAAATGGCCAAAAGTAGGGTTTTGCATGAAGTAAGATTAAAAACTGTCAGTACACTATTCAGCTTTACTTTCTCTATTTACAGAGTATGGTTAACTGGCAAACTTCTGTATCCATGGAAAACTTTGAGAAGTCAGCTTCCCCCACTATTTAAATATAGAAGCTCTTCCTGTTGAGTTGTCTGCAGAAAAAGTAACTGAAGTGCAGCAATTTAGCAGTAAAATATAATTTAGAATAATATAATAATGAACTTGCATATGTTTCTGTGTAATTGATGTTAATTAACACAAGCTTATTCTTTTTCTAAGTCATTTGATTTCCAACATCAGACACACTTTTTCGTATGGAGGAAAAAAGAGCCATCGCCAAATAATGCAGGCTTTCTCTTTACCTTCTTTTGTAAGGTAATCACTGCTACCATCACAAATGCTGTCTTCCCTCTCATGCATATTTTTATAAAATGCATTTAATCCTGGGAAGCTAGGGGATTAAAATGAATACAGGTATTTAAGATTTAGATGGATTCCCATGTGAATCCTAAAATGCTAGAGACACTTCCGTTAACACAAGCATTGAAAAAGCATTGTAAAGGTCTTCAATAATAACGGTTTTGTAGCCCCTCTCCCACACTCGCCCAAAAAGTTATTCCAGAGATACTTTTGAAATGTAATAGGATCAAAAATTAAGACTTTGAACAAACCAATGCAATTCAGCAGAAAGCTATTGCAATCTCCTTCAGCAGATCATTCACTTCTGTAGCAGAACTACCTGAATTCCAAGATAAGCCTATGGCTCTGTGTCACTAGAGATAGAAAAATTGCTTTTGAACAACTAACACGTTAAATGTATTGTTATTCCAAATTGTTCAAGCTCCTTCTGTACACATGTAGGCACAGGTACAGAACTCCCGAGCTCTTCATTCTTACAGCAGAATCATCTTCACAAAATAGGTAAATGGTAAAAGCAAACGCTATCAAAAGTATAATCTCATAAAGGAAGTGTAAATTATTAACTGTTAAATTACTTAACAGCAAAAATTATCTCTCTCAAATATTATTCATAATGACCAGAAAACAAAGCAGACAGATTAAACAGCACCACACCCAACACTTTACAGACTTTACACTGAAGAATTGGACGCAAATTTCTAGCAAGTATGGTCCAAAGTCTGGAACATATTTTATTGCCTACAACATTTTTGCAGGAATGATTTACAGTTTGTGCAGATTAGTGACATGAGCACAAATATTTTACACTTAAGCACATCAATTTCACAAGACTGAAGAAAACCAATTTTTTCTTTATCTCTGTATAATTGTCCTAAGTATTAAAAAAGTAAAACGTGAAACGGCTGATCTTGAAATTAGTTATATGATTAAAAAAAAAAAACCAAAAACCAAAAAAACCTCAGCAATTTCAATATTTAGAATACAGCTATACCCAGGAAGCAAATACATTTCTTCGACAATGCCCATAGCAAAAGAGAATTTACACACTTACAAAGTTGTAGAAACATTTCTAGAGTGAATCTGAAGTGAGGGTGCTGCACTTTTCCATTTCAAGGGAACTGTCACTAGGAAACTTAGTTACCACAATAAAGGCCTATTACAACCATATGTGTAAAAAAATGTTATTTCCCTGAACATAAATGGGGGAAACGCCGCATCCATTGTCCTAATTAAATTTTGGTTAAATGGTTTGCATTTCAGTTTTCAAGACCCACAAAAAGCTGTCTCTTATTTGTTTCACCTCAGCTTTAATTCAAAGATAGTTTCTAAAATGCTGAAGCTTTTGGGGTGGTTGACTCTTCGGTTACATACATATAAGCAAGACAATTTAAGCAGGTACAAGTTTTGGTCCAATCATTTTCGTACTTTGTGTACTGAAGCACTTGGCTTTCATCCATCTCACAACTTTCTATTCTACACAAAATAAAAAGGCAGGAAAGGGTGGTTCCATGTTGTGTGAGTGTTTTGAGTTGGTTGGGGTTTTTTTTATTTTGAGGCCAAATTAAAAAATAAGTTTTTCAACCCATTAAAATGCATGTCTCTTGGAAAAATCAGCAGAGCAAATTCAGGTTCAGCTCTATCATACTCTGTTATTATAAGCATTAAATTCCTGAGCAAAAAAAAAAAATTCAAGATGATGTAGTATCTAAGCAAATATATTAGATACAGAAGAAGACAAATTCAGTATTCACAGAAAACATCAGCACTGAACTAACTATCTGTCCACAAATTGATCTGCATTCTCTCTCCTTTCATTGTTTTTGGAGTTTGTTTGGATCTTGTTTGGTTGGTTTTTCTTCTGTTTGGTTTGGTTTTTCAAGTATCCATTTTCAGGGTATTTGACTCTGTCTCCTTTGAGCAAAATATGACAACTCTTCCTGAAGGACAAAATAAGGATACAAGTCCCAAAAGAGTGTCTCATCATCACACCTCAAGCTTTCAGGTAGCCGATTTGCCAAACAGTTTAAAGAGTTGAGTGATACTGATAAAGCAAACCTAAAAAACAGTTCAAAAGACTGAGGTGTGGTATTGCTTTAACAATTAAAGCTCTCCAAAAAACAAATTTCCAAGAGCCCTGACAACAGTTCTCTACCAAAAAAGATCATCTTTTCAGGAATTTCTATGTAGATTGCTTTCTTCAGTGGTCTGAAGAAATGGTTAATATTTATCCCACAGAACAGAAATTTCACTTTGCCTTCCTTTACCCTGCAAAAAAAGTACCTTGAGCAGGAAACACAAGTGGAATCAGGAAATGCAGCATATTCCCCAGGACTAGACAGGAAGAACATTCAAGTCATAAGAAACATCAACTACTATTAGAAAACAATATTTTTTAATTCACTATCTACTATACAAGGAAATAGTGTACAGCTACTTCCTACCACAAAACCAGTAATTTGCTGAGGGACTAAATTTAACACTGGAAGAAGTTACACCTGCTTTCAGCTACCTGCTACTGTTTCACTCTTATTTTTAAGAATCCTCTTAGACCTGCTCAGTTAGTGGCCTCATCCAAAAGGCCAAGTGAGGCAATTTCATCATTGAAAGGATGCACTGGCAGTATTGTAATTTAAATCACAGGATAAAGAAGATAGGTACTAGAGGGCACAGTGTTCAGCTTAACTCACTGCTAGAAGGCTTCTTTTCTGATAACCCCTAAGAGAAGAGGATTTCTTAAAAAGCGACAAGAGTTGTGATATGCAAGGTAGTGATTCTGTATAAATGTTTGAAATACTTAAGCTTGGTGTAGTAGTTCACTCTTATATAATCAGAATAACACCCCTTGAAATATATCCTGCTCCAAATGGAACAACAGGTATAGAATATGTGCTTACAGCCAAACCACACAGCAACTATTTAATTTTCTCAGGTTGTATTTTGAAAGCATCTATTCTCTGAACAACTTTTTTTTTTTTGTGGTATTTTAAATTCAGAGAGTAGTGTCTCGGAACTGAAATAGAGAGCCTGTCTCAAAAGCTCAGCTGAAATGTAGGAACACCAGGATGAACATGGCATGTAACAGTTGTTATTTCTCTCCAGTTGGCTTTAGTTATATAGAGCTTTATGTTACAGAAAGCATGGCATTTTAATTTTTCCAGGATTGCTTTTGTTTAGGAATTCATGAAAAAAAATTCTGCTAAAGAAACATTAAATGGATTAAGTTAGAAACTGCCCAAAATTTTGAAATGCCAGGGCCAAAATCAGAGCTCTGTTATTTCACCTCATGTGTGCACTTAGTCCCACTTCAGCAAAATTTGTCCAGCAGGGTTTTCTATTTGCTTTATAGAATTAACACATTACAAGATTGATAATGAATATGTGGAAAAAGTGCAGGCTAGCAAAACGATGAAGGCTTATCCAAATATCAGGTTCTGCAGCGTGATGAGGTACTTCCAGCTGTCTTGGGAAAAAAATCACAGAATGGTTTGGGTTGCAAGAGACCTTAAAGATCATCTAGTTCCAACCCTTCTGCTATGGGCAGGGACACCTCCCACACCAGATCAGATTGCTCAAAGCTCCATCCAACCTGGCCCCAAACACTTCCAGGTATGGAACACCCACAATTCCATCTATTCCAGTGCCACACCACCCTCACAGTCAAGAATTTCTTTCCAATATCTAAAACTAAACCCACCCTCTTCCAGTTTAAAACTATTACCCCTTGTCTTATCTTATACGTCGTTGTGACAAGTCCCTCTCCATCTTTCTCATAGGCCTCTTTTAGGTGCTGGAAGGTGCTGTAAGGTNCCCTCACAGTCAAGAATTTCTTTCCAATATCTAAAACTAAACCCACCCTCTTCCAGTTTAAAACTATTACCCCTTGTCTTATCTTATACGTCGTTGTGACAAGTCCCTCTCCATCTTTCTCATAGGCCTCTTTTAGGTGCTGGAAGGTCTCCTTGAAGCCTTCTCTTCTCCAGGCTGAACAACCCCAGCTCTCTCAGCCTGTCTGCAGATGAGATGTCCTCCCTGTTCATCTTCATGGCCCTCCTCCAGAGTCACTTCAGCAGGTCCACCTACTTCCTGTGGTGGGTGCCGGAGAGCTGGACACAGTGCTCCAGGTGGGGCCTCACCAGAG
>VYZR01058294.1:41999-52015 GCA_013400675.1 Oxylabes madagascariensis
AAACCCTCGTTAAAAAAAAAAAAAAAAAAAAAAAAAAAGAAAGAATTTAAAAAAAAAAAAAAAAAAAAAACCACCAAGTACCTATAGTCCCTAGCAACAAAAACTCTTGACATTTTAAGAGAAACTGATGCATTTTTTTGGCTACATAATTCTGAAAATCATTTGAGTAGATCACATTTAACAAGCATTTTTCCTTAGTACTGCATTTATCAAGACATTGAGTCATCTTGAAATCTATGTCTCCTTCAACTCTGCATTCATGACAAACCCTCTTTATTAGCACCCTTATTCTCTTAAGTAAGGGCAATTTCCATTAAAAAAAATGGTATTTTTTTGAAGTAGAAAATATTTTGCATAGACACAGCATTATACTGTCCACTGAAGCTGGCTGAAATCAGTTTAGTGCAGAATTTAGAGCTGCATTTGGCAGCAGCATCACCGCAGAGCTAGACATTGTTGATATTCAGAGGTGGGAAAGGAAAGAACCTACAGCAGGAGCTCGTTGAACAAGTTGGGTGACTTGCTCTTCCTCGGAGGTACGTTTCGGTTATTAGCTCTGGCTGCGGCTGCAGGTGGGGGCAGAAGGAGTGAGAGGGTAGGAGGGAACAGGGCTGAACACAAACCCTGTGGTCTGACCATAGGCCTGGGAGCCAGGAACTCCCCATTACCACCTTGGCCTTGAATGTCAGGCTGTTTAGTCCCCATTACCCACCCATCCCATCTGTAGTGTGTGATCCCATCTCCTACAGCTCTCTGTATGTCTCGGAAGGCCAACAGTTTCAACCTTGAACCAAATGCAGAAGGGGGAGTGGATAGGATACCTAAACTGCTCTTTTCCTCCCTTTTTGGGCCCAGAATTAAAAATAGCAATTAAAACAATCATCCCGCAGACATAATTTGACTTAGAGTGACCTCAGGGCTCCTGTTCAGTAAATTATCCCACCTATAACAGAGGGCACAGAGCACTGTGTTGGCCAAAGATCAGAAACTGCGTTAATTGCTTTGCCACTCCCCTCTGCGCACCCTTCATTGCTTTTCCACACTGGGTAAAACAATAAATTACTGTGATCCTTGACACAGGGATTCCCTGCCTCAGCTCTATGCATGATTACAGATACTAAACCTTTAATGATTCACTGCCAGCTTTCCTCTCAGAAAGCAGGTGCTCCTGCTGTGAGAATGCAGGAATGAAACTTTGTGCACAAACTTTGCGGTTGCCTTGGCGCTGCCAGTATCAATAACTGTGGATCAGCCAGGAAGAGGAGGAGCATTTCCATTCGCCTTTGCAACCATTATGGAAACCAGAGCCTTAGGGAAAGGATCATTTTGGTTTCGGACAAAAAGGTCCATCTGTCTCCCAAACCCCAATTCAATCTGCAGTGACTGCGGCTGGTTACGGATCTCTGTAAGACCAAGGTGTGTATTGAAGAATCTTCCCAAAAACTTGTTATGCAGGTCCTGGCACTGCCCACCACCGTGTGTAACAACCAGCAGAAGACATCTCTGCTCAGTCCACCTCATTGCCTGCAACCTCTTGCAGCACTGAGCTCCACAGTTTCTTCACAATGGGAGTAACTGGATGAAGGAAAATACACAAGAGAAATTAATGTGGGTGGTTGGGTTTTTTAAACAGGACTTCTGAGTTGACAGCTTTTAAAGTGTTTAACATAAGAAAGGACCAACTGTCTTCAATGACTCAAAATGCCTCCCAGGCTCATATCTCTAACTGTGCTACAGCATAACCTTCACTATGACATTACAGACGTATACCACAGCAACAATGTGTACCAAGTGAGCCTTTTATTGATAAGAGAGTGAATATCAGATTGTAAACTGCAGGTGTGTTTCTAGGATGTCACTGCTACCAAATAAGGCCCTCTGGAATGGACAAGGGCAAAAGTACAGCATGTTGGCAGACAAGCCTTGTTAATAGAGCTCATCCACATACAGGCATTCATACTGTAAGGAAAGTATAGGTTTGGAAAGCCAGTATGGAAGAACTAGCCTGGGCTATCTCCTTGTTTAGACAAGCCTTAACTTTCCCACCAACTAGTTGCATTCCAATCAAAGTCAAGGAAAAAAAAAAAAAAAAGAAAAAAATCAAGTGATATGCTTTACAGTCTGAACAGTTTATACAAAACAGACTCTGCAAGCGAAGTGTGCTAAATACTTCTAGTGCCAAGTCACCCCACTACAAAGAACTGGAATGACAGTAATCCACTTAAAGGTGAAACTCCCCTGAAGCCTAATGAGTAATAAAAGAAGTAAAGACCTCTTGTTCTTGAAACACAAAGTTTTGGCAAAGCTTGCTTTCCTCCTCCACCCCCTTTTTTTTATTTGTATACATAAGGGTTTTTTTTGTTTTGCTCACACAGGTTAACAACTTGATATAGGTGAAATTCAGCTTCTTCATACGGAACTTGAAGCAGAGCCTCAGATCCTCAATTCATGTAGCCCCTGATTTTTGGACAATTATTTAGTACTTCATTCTTCCTAGGAGAGCATTTGGAAGTTTCCTCTAACTTTGCTTCCTTCAAGAGCCAGGCATCTTTTGTTTCTTAACAGGAGTAGCATCCTAGTACTGAATCTAAACCTTCTTGCCCTACGTGGGCTTATCCCATCATGTCAAGAAGCTTTCCCAGCACTCTGGATCAATGAGTTGTTTTGGAGATGACCTGCCTTGGAGCCCACCTGAACCCCTGCATCAGTGCCATCCTCATGCCCCTCCCTATCCTCCTGCCATGCAGACAGCAAGCTTGGTCAGCCCAGCTGAAGCAGCTCAGCACCCTGCATTTGGCAGCACTTGTTGCTGGTGGTGTTGTTAATAGTTCTTTCACATACCTCACTGGAGGAGGGTGATTCAGCACAGACACATGGGCGCGGAGGTGTTCAGACAGGCGTTAGGAGATGTGGTATGAGGATTTTGTACCAAGCAGAAGGGTAAATAGCATAGCTGCAGAGCTCCACCACCGATACCGCAGAGAAAGTTATCACTGCTGCGATTAACATCTACTTTCTTTGAAAACTACCACGAATTTTAAACACCTCACATTAAAAAATATCTGACAAGCCAGAGGTGGGAGCAGGGGGTGGGGAAGTACTCCAGTGTCCACCGTATGAAAATTTAACACAAATAAACACTGAGTGCTGCAAGGAGTCTCAAATCTGCACTTCCTTGGCAAAGGAAGAAGAAATCAGATTATGAATGTCACAAGTATGAGTTAAGGTGTGTACTTCTACATGGTTGACATTTTTTTTCCAGTTAGGAAGGAATGTTTCTTGACAAACACAGACACAGTCATCAGTTACTTCAGAAATAAAAATAGCATACAAATGACAGAGTATACCACAGACTACAGCTGATTGAATTGATAAATGGAAATTTCTTGCAGTTCATTTGGCAACCATATTTATATATTTTGTTAAGTGACAGCAAGCTGAGGCAAAAAGGGTAATACTTTTTCAGAGCTTTGGTTTAGAGCTGGAAGAAGAATGAAAATTTTCCATATTAGAAAGTTTTTGCTGCCAATCATACTACTTTATAGTCAGTTGACAGGATTTTTAAAAACTAATTAGTTAGCATTTTGACATCTTGTCCCAGTAGCCCACTAAAAGCATTGGTTTGGAAGACCTGATTTCATTTAAAGCATCCCAAAATACTGCTTTTGATTCAGAGATCAACCAGCAGGCATAGCACTTACGATCCCCCTGACAAGAGGCCAGGGCAAGTAGCTGAACCACCATTTCTTGGGGTCTGCATCCATACACTTCCTCCCTGCATATGTCTCCTAGACACATTTCACTTCACCATCACTCACCTAAAAACCTGTCAAGTTCAACCTCGTGTCTGGGTTTCACTCTGCCTGATTGATGTCTTGAGCAGCTACTAAAAATTTCACAAAGAGTTTGCATCAATCTCCTCTTTCTCCACACCCTACATTTCAAAGTGTTTAGGCAGCAACAGAAAACAATTAAAGGAAATTCAGAGCTAAGGTTGAAATGTACCATGTGTTTTCAAGCAGAGGGGCACAAAACATCAGTAAACCACTGCTGAGATTACATACTCCCACTATCAGGCATTGAAAGACTACAGAACAATGTCATCTTTAACTATTAATAACCATACTTCCTTTCTAGCACACAATCCTTTTTTCTTAATTGTCTGCTAGAGGTATTTCCATACAGGCCACGTTCCTCTTTCCCGTAACACAGCAGAAAGACTATCAAAAGTGATTTATAGTTCCATATACATTCCTATCAGGTCTTGCATTACTCATGACATTTGCTAATTTACTCTTTTTTTGGTTTACAGTGTGGTCAATGAGAGAACTGGACTGAAAGTCAAGATTTCATCCCCACCCTACTATGACTTGCTTATTAACCTCAGTACTAAAGCCACTAAAACTCTGACTAACCACACTCTACTGTCTTTAGGTATAGAACTGAAGCAATGGTAAAGAAGTCTTTGTGAAGTACTCCAAAATCTGACAGATTAAAAACTTCTTATACAAGAAGAAGCAAGACTTCCCTAAACTTAACTGTTTAAAAATCAGATTTCTACAGTGCTTTATAAATTTACAAAAACATTTTTAAAAAACAAAACTTTTTTTTGTTGTTTTATATTTAAACAGAATTTTCATCCCAGTTACTATGGCCATCATGTTCCCAAACTTGAAGAAACATCTGCTTAGGAGTCTGAAGTAATGTAAAATTCAGACGTTTCAGTTGCCAATGGAAACACAGTTACCAACTTCCAATTGCAATTTTCTGAACACTGGCAAAATCTCACTAAAATACATCAAGTAAGAAATTTAGCACTTTATTTGATGGCCACACTTGAAATACAGTGCTGTGTCAATTCCCAGGTGAAAAGATTTTTTTTCTCATACTAATAACATAGGATCATAAAATGGTTTGGGTTGAAAGGCACTTTAAAGACAATCTTAGTCCAACCTTCTCGCAGTGAACAATGACATCTTCAACTAGATTAGGTTGCTCAAAACCCCATCCAACCTGACCTTGAATGTTCCCAGGGATGAAACATCTCTCTGGAAAAGCTGTTCCAATGCCTCACCACCCTCACAGTAAAGAATTTCTTCGTTACATCTAATCTAAATCTATCCTTTTTTTATTTAAAATTATTACCTCTTGTCCTATCACAACAGTTCCTTCTAAAAGGTTTGTCCTTACCTTTCTTATAACCTTCCTTTAAATATTGAAACCTAGAGCCTTCTCCTCCCAGGCTGAATAACTCCAACTCTCTAAGCCTGTCTTCATAGGAGAAGTGTTCCAGCCACTCATCATTTCTGTCGCTCTTCTTTGAACCTGCTCCAACAGGTCCATGTCCTTATAGCTGGATGCAGCACTGCAGGTGGGGTCTCACCAGGGCAGAGCAGAGGGGCAGAATCCCCTCCCTGGCCCTGCTGCCCACGCTGCTTTGGATGCAGCCCAGGACACGTTTGGCTCTCTGGGCTGGGAGTGCCCGTGGCTGGGTCATGTCCAGCCTCTCAGCCACCAGCACTCCCAAGTCATTCTCAGCAGGGCTGCTCTCATTTCTTATCTTATATTAATATTGGGGAGTTGCCCCAGCCCAGGTGCAGCACCTTGCACTTACCCTTGTTAAACCTCCTGAGATTCCCATGGACCCACTTCTCAAGCTTGTCCAGGTCCCCCTGGATGGTGTCCCATGCTTTAGGTGTGTCAACTGCATCACTCAGTTTGGTGTTATCTGCAAATTTCATTAGGGTGCCCTCAATCCTTTTGTGTCATTGATGAAGACATTAAACAGAAATTATCCAAGCAAGAATCTCTAAGGGATGTCACTTGTCCCTAATCTGCCTCTGGACATTAACTATGACCGCTAGCCTCTCCATGCAACCATCCAATCAATTCCCTATCCACCAAACAATCCACCCATCAAATCTCTCTTCAGTTTAGACAGAAGGATGCTGTGGGAGACTGCATCAGAGGCTTTACAGAAGGCCAGATAAATGACATCTTCATTCCTTCCCTTGTCCACTGATACAATCGCTCCACAACAGAAGGCCAAACGGTTGGTCAGGTAGGACTTGCCCTTGGCTGTCCCAAATCATGTCCCGGCTCACTTTGTTCCTTAGCAGAGCTTTTAGTAGGAGCTGTTCCATGATCTAAACAGGCACAGGGGTGAGGCTGATAGGTCAGTGGTTCCCAGGGTTCTCCTTCCTAGCTTTTTCAAAGATAGGTACAGTGTTTCCCTTTGCCCACAAATCTCTTGCTTCCCACAAGAAAAAGGAAAATAACAGTTTTGAGAAGTTTTTTTACCTGCAGCATAAGAAGAATATTGAACACGAAAACTACTACTATAAAGAGGAACCTGGCCTCATTCCTACTATCCGAAGAGCTCCTGAGCCTGTATTGAACATATAAACTGCCTTATAAAGGAGAGCACGCTGGATGCAGGACATGAGTTTGGGTAGGTCATATCCACTTGCACTTTCTTCATCTTTCGTTTTAGATATATTGACGTTCATTCATAAGAAACACCAATTGCTATTGCAAAATAGAAGTTTTCACTCATGTAAGGATTATGCCAAGTAATAAATCTCTTAAAATACTTGTCTTTCTGATTTTCCCAACAACTTGCTGAGCATAATCATCCAGAAAACAGGTAATGAGGCAGGCATCTTTGGGTTTTTTTACATATTTAAATTAACAACTTTCCAGAAAAATACAGGTAACACCTTGTGCCTTGCCTTATGAAAAACAATACCAGAATAATCAGCTTCCTGATGAATGATATCAAGTAAGACTTACTCAGCTTCACTCTTAGCAGGGCTGCATATGCACTCACCCTGTACCTCTGAATGTACATGCCACTGATCAATCAAAATCCCAGGACCCAGATCAGCCACAAGAGAGGGCCGTGGAAGCAGGACTGAAATCAGAGCCCTCAGCCACCATATTAGCTCTGATGTGCTCTGTTTCTCTTCAAAAAGGTGACTTAAATCAGCAGAAGAAATAGCAACACACCACATCACTTAGTATTACTCCCTCTCACTCAGTATTACTCCCTCATTACTGAAAAAAACCCAAAAAAAAAAGGTCAGAAAAACAAAGAAAGCACATCAAATGCTTATCAGCTCATTAGTCAGAATTTGACCAAAATTTATGAAGCTATTTCTTACAAGTATTCTTGGACTTAATTGCTGCACAACCAGGAAATTTAAGTCTATATTTTCTGGGGTTTGGTAGTGAAGCAAAGCAAACAACAGCAGCTTTTATATAATTTACTCCACGTATTTGTGTACTTGCCTTTCCTCATTTTTCATGAGGAATGGAAAAGAGAAGTTTCTTTATAATCAATTTCTCATAACAGACAAGATTCCATTATTACTACTGTAGTCTCTACTGTCAAATTCACAGAGCAGGAGTTTAAGATGAAAAAATAATTATTAAATAAATACATAATGCAAGAAGACAAAAAGTATGTACCAATATAAAGTATAAAGGCTGTACTAAAGACTATAAGGTGAATAGGAAGAAAAAATAATCAGCACAGAGGAATGAACTTTGGAAGCAGAGGTGCTTTGAAAAAACAATGAATTAATTTAAATCAAATTAAGCCTCACATATATCATCAGATTTCTTAAATTTAAGTGGAAAACACAACTAATTTGATTCTAAGTAATCAAGAGAAGGAAGTTTATAGCTAAGTCCTAAGTAAAACATACAACTGAACTAATATATACAAGTGTGAACTTTGCCTGAAAAATTGTTTTGAAAGTGTCCTATAATAAAGTAAAAATGTCATCTGCATATCATTCCCCTGCAACACAAGGGAAAAAAAAAAACAAAACGCATCACCAAAAAAGCCCATCACCCTGTTGAGAAAATTTTCCCACAGAAAAGGAAATTTTGGCCAGCTCTCCTTGATTACAAAAGATAAGGAAATACCAGGGCGGTTCCATGGTTTGCAAAGTGTTAGGCACAAAGGCACAGAAAGTTATTTTTTATGTTCTCCACCCCTTTCTTTATCTCCCCTTTCATTTTAGTTTAGCTTTCTATCATATTTCTCTCTTTTTACCTTTATTATTCCCTACTTTCCTGCTTTAGAAGGTATATGCCAATGACCTAAGTAACACTGTTTCAGATGGTTGCCTTGGTGCAAGTGGTATTAATACCTCCCCATACATTCAAAAAGCACATTTTAGAATGGTGTCACTTTACATTGCATTAAAGAGAAGCAGTGATGTTCAAGTAGCAGCTGTCAGAAGGACACCTGTTAAATCAGGAAAACAAATGTCTGAAAAAATCTGCATAGAAAAACATCACGATTCTCTCCACCATAAAGGAGCCCCAATTCCCCACCAGGAAAAAAAAAATCCCACTCTACAGTATTTCAGATAAACATTTTCAAACCTGGGACTGCCTAGAGGTACGCAGCTTTTTTTATGTGTGTGAACAGGAAACAAAAATTCATAAAAAAATCCCTTTTCTGAAGCTGAAGAACTTTATGAAGATGACATTTTGTGCTCATGTTCGTCCAGCGCTCACACTGAAGACTGAGTTAGCAACATCTCACCTTGTTTGAAATCAGACTAACTTGAAACAAAAGTGCTAATGTCATTTCATTTACAGCTCTGAAAAACCCAACAGCTTTCTCTTCTGCCCTGTTGTATGATCACAGCCCTCATGTCTCTGATGTGGGAAAAAGCTTCCCAACCATAGAGCAAAACATTGCCCTTCCACCATATTCACAGGAGCTGCAAGCAAAAACAGATGGTCTTAGAAGACCAAACTGGGATATTGCAAGGCAAAAATTGGTATAAACAAGATGTCCATGCGCTACCCCTCTCCAAAGGAGACACTGTCTCTTACCTCAGAATTTGCTTCACCACCTGGTCTCAGCTGGAAACGTACCTTAACTAAAATTCTGCCTTGCTGAAGAGCGTACACTTACACTTCCTGAGCAACAAGCAATGTATTATTCTGACAGATATGTTCAGCTTCCATAAACTAAACATAACTCATTCATCTTCCCACTGTCTCATGGCATTTTGTGACTTTCATTCCAGTTTATGATTCTCTGTGTTCAGCCAACTGAGTTGAAAACAGGAGGTTTTGGGGAACAATGGTGCTGCAGCCAGAGATGCATCTCTGAAACTGCTCAGCAAAGCCTTGTTGGAAAATATGTTGTCAAACCACAAAATCCTCCCTGTCATGTGGTTACAGGCAAACCATCTTCACATGCTAGGATTCAAGCTGAAAAATCTATTTTTTGAGAAAAAAGTTTTCCTCTGGGTTTGCTTTTGGCAAACATTAATTTTATTTTTACCATCTCCTACTACCCAAGAACTCTAATTAAAATAATTTTTCAGGATCTGAACCCAGCAAGATTTACCAATTTGAGTAATTTTCTTTAAACACCATCTCTGTTTCACAGAAATAAGGACCAGAAAAAGTGGACCTTTAAAGTAAGGAAGGGCAGTCTGCCCTTTTTTTACTGTTCATAATGAAGTCTCAGCTTCCACAATCCTCTGACCTTTCTGTTACCCTTCCCATACCCTCTAGAAATGCCTGAGGGCTTCAAGACCTTCTACTATCTACCAGTTTGCTTGCCCCTCTGCTGTACTGGGAAAAATATGTGTGTCGCTCTTTATACAAACTGTGTATTTTAGACAGTCTGAAATATAATCAGAAATTAAATTGTAATTTTCCAGAAATTATTTTAGTGCAAAGGTCCTAAATTGCATTTAAAAAAAATAGTCAAATTAAAGCAAAAAAAAAAACCCAACAGCCATCTCTCAGCTAACTCCCTTCAGGAAATCTATGGGAACATCACTGGCTCCAGAATCTGCCATGTGCTGTTAAAAATCTACCTGCTGCAAGCTGTAACTTTCTGCAACTGCTGCTAGAGTTAGAACTTAGCAGCCTGCAGCTGGCACACCTCACTGTCTGGGAAACCACCATAAGAGCTGCATGGACATTTCTTCGGTCATCTGTGCTGACCACAGCTTCCCTACAACCACTCTGGTACT
>VYZR01058294.1:94370-108382 GCA_013400675.1 Oxylabes madagascariensis
GATTTAAGCAGCAAATTTCCAACTTAAAAAAAAAAAAAAATCTAAGAAAGCTCATTTTAATTTTGAAAACTTATCTGGGAGGTTTTTTAAGTCATTATTTACTAAAAAAAGTTAATAAGGAAAGGTTACTCTGAAGCACAAACACAAGGTAAATGCTTTCCATAACCGCAGAAAAATACTTAAAATTTACTTTCCCTGGCAACTTTTTTTATTGCCAGTTGGAAATATTTTCTCTCTATTTTGTGCTTAAAAGAAAAAATTCAAATTCACAGGCAGGCTGCTGTAGCAGGTCTGAGTTGCAATGTTCTTGTTCACCTCAGCTGGGCAATTTCCTCACTCTGATGGGTGCCACTAAAGCAATCAGATTGTTTAACATCCTATGCAAATTCCTGGAGATGAATGCTTAAATCTGCCAGCACACAGACAAACAGAAATCAGCAAAATCAGCAATATGCTAATTCAGCATGATGCTNACAAATATTAATAATTGAAAAGTACACAAAGTGATTTTGCTAAGGGGGTAATTAGCAACTTCATTTCAGTTTAGCAGCTGATTTTGAGTTGGCGTTAAACCAACAGGAGCTTAAAAGAACCTATTACACGGATAAGTTTCTGAATAACCTTGTGAGTTACTGGATGTAGTTTGATGTGGCCCTCAGACTTCAAAGGCCCCTTTCATAACAAAGCAGGACAAAGGCAGAGAGGTCTTTATCATCATTTATGGTAAATAAGAGACGGATCCTCTACACACTAGAAAGCTGATGCAAGGAAAAGACCAAACTTTGTGTGAGCTTCATCAACATTTTAGGAGCTCTAAATTATCTGGTAGTTTTTTGATTAGATGGTGCTAGTAATTTGGAAAGGCAACAGCAAATAGTCCAGAAGCACACAGATAAAAAGCTTCTGCTGCTTTGCTATCAGCAGATGTTTGTGAGGACCCATCACCAGACTGCAACAGAGCACATGTCCAAGCATTTCCTGACACCTTAGGTGAACAAGCCAGAGCATTCCATCCTGGGCACACACAGCTCAAACTCTCATAGTTTTCTACTGCTCAGCCTTAGTGATTCCCATTACCCTGGGAATGTATGTCCATTACCCTGTATGTCATGGACATACAGGCAGAACTGGGAATCCCTGGCAGCTGTGTTCAGAGGAATTCTGTGTTAAAGTCTTAGCACCAAATACATATGCTGCTGATACTTAGGCCATGCAGAAACATAAGGATCACCCCCTTACCAGAATTCACTGATGGAAACCCAGCAAGGACATACAGCTTAAAATTAACATAGTGTGAAATGAAAAGTACAAACCCTTAAGTGGAAAACTGCCAAATGTAATTTTCACAATTACCATTTAATTTAAGAAGCAGATCAAAAGGAGCACATCATTTACATTTCCAAACATTAAGTTTTAAAGATCAAAGACCTCTAGTATTTCCAGACTGCATATATGTAACTTGGTTCAAGTAATGAATCTATGCAGAGGGAGAACATGAGCTGCTCATTTGCTCTATGCAGCAGTTTCCCCATCGTCTGTAACTGCAGCATGTGATATCTGCAACAAGCATCCCAAGCTGCAGGCTCCCACTGACACTAAATATGAATAGAAGCAAGGGGGTTTAAGGCCTAAAATAGCATTATACAAATTTTCTGACTGCTGGGGAAATCTCTCCCTGAAACTAGCCATTGCTTCAGAGATTTTTTCACAATTGCAGCCTGACAGCTATGACTTAGCAGTACTTATGCAATGTTCCAGAGGTCATTAAAGATGCTACATTGCCAAAACTGTGTTTTTGTGACAGTGCTGTAGCCTAATTATGCTAAAAAGTTAAATAGAGAGAAGTGCACTATGTAATATTCCAAAACACGTCACATAAATTCCATGTAGCAATGAAATAACAACAGCAGAGGCAATTTTTCAGTGACCATTGGGAGCTACTGCAACAGATTCTGGTCAAATTCAGTGTAAAGTAGAAAGTGTCCTGGCACTTGTATCCAGGAAACAATTGAACTTTTAGTTCACACTGAAGCCTCATGTCTACTTCTAAACACGTCCCAAAAAACCACAGCTCAGAATTCAATATTAAAACCAGATTTTTCTTTGCAGAAAACCAGAGAGCATTATTACCATAAAACCTATGCTAAAAAAAGACATGATCGTTTAAACTGAGCCAGTGAACAAGAGCTGCTTGTGGAAGATGAGAAGATGACCAAAACTTCTCTTACTAAGTTGAGGAGCACAACACCACCACTTGTGTAATGGGCAGCTGTGTTCAGTACTTGATTGCTGGTGTTACAGTAACATTCAATCCCCAAAGTCTTCCTTATTGTACACAAAGATCCTCAACACATCACACTGTCTATCAGAGTGGTCCCAGGCACAGGATGGATTTTTAACTGCATGTCCCCTATGTTCCTATTGCCCTTCCAAATACCAAGATTAAAACTACCTTAAAAGTAGGCAAGAGGGGATATATAATACAAACATTCACACAGGGACTTTAATTCTTATAATACGGTATTAACATCTAATAAAGGAAAGAAAAGGGCATATGAAATCCACAAATCTCTAAACATGAGAGGGTTTAAAGCAGCTTTCTCAAGAACACCTTTTCCAACAGACACTTCTCATGATAAGGATGATGCATCCTCTAAGACTATAAAGCTCTCGAAAGGATGAGCAGCCATTGTATTTTTACAATAGTTGAGGCACCTATGTACTAGTACTTTGATAAACAGGTCTTCCTGACACATAAAAGCTGTTACACTGAAGCAAGTTTCATACTTCAAATCTTCTCTCACAAAACATAAAAAAAAGTGAGCTAGATCCAGGGTCTTTAGACCAAGAGAACAATGAGCTGTGTCTGGCTGCAATTAATGCATAGCAACCTAATCTCAAAGGACATTTATATTGCATAATGCTGTGGGCATTCTTGCCAGGCCTATACTGGCTCACATGGATTTCTGTGTGACACCAGCCACACTGCTTCCAGTTCCCAGCCTACATTGGGTAGGCAGACGTGGTCAAAGCACTTAGAAGTATTAATCTGTATCTTTGTCAAAAACCTAAACAACATTGTATGCATTGATAGATCTAAAAATTGGTAAAATTGGTGCACTTCACATCTGCCTTCACTAGCACTCTGCAGAAAAGTGCCCCTGCCCAAATGGGAATACATAGTTCCTGCATCCAGGAAAAAAAAAAAAAAAAAAACAACAAAAAAAACCACACTTCTTGACTTGAGTGTAGAAACATGGAAGTTGAGATGAGAAGAACCTGGAGATCCAGATTTAATCTCCACATCCTGCCCCCAGGAGCAGCATGTGTTCAGCTGAGTGTGCACAAGATTCACCTGTTCACATACTCCAGAACAATGTAAAAATAAAGGTAAGACATGACCAAGCTGCAGCCACAGCACAGCTGGGTTAGGGATAACACTCTAAGGAAACAACAAAAAATAAAAGGAGGGTGAGGAAGGCTGAAATACCGTTAAGAACAGCCGAGACACACCAATATCCTTTCCACATTTCATTCCCTCATATCAGAAATATATCATGACAGACATGTCTTCTGCTTCCAGAGAGACATCCTCCTCTAATCACAGAGGGAAGAGAAAATAATCAGATGAGTCACCACTGGAAATCTGCACGGCTGGGTCGCGTCGAACCCATCAATGCACCAGACACAGGAAACCGAATTCCTGCCAGCTTCCCGGCCACCTCTGCTGAGATGCTGGGAGCCGCTCCTCCAGCCATCCGCTTCGCTGCCACAACCAGGCAGTTTGGGTCGTGCGAGAGACCTGCCTGCATACACACCACCAAACCCTGTTGCTGAAACGTGCATGGCAAATATTCCGTGTTCTGACAAAATTAACCATTACACTGAGAATCACACAAGATTTAACAGTATTATCCTTCTTAACTCTAGTATATATACATATGCTTAGGGAAAGAACATGCACATTTTTACTATCATTTCCAAAGGAAGAGTGTTTTCACAAGGAAAGATCAAAGATTCCATGGAAAATGGAATGACACAAGATTTTTGTTGTCACAGTAAAGAAAGAAAACAATTTTAGAAATTCTTAGCTGCAGAGGTAAGAAAGGGAAGAAAAAAAAAAAAAGGAACCATAAGCATGAACATACAAGCATTTTTCAGTCAGGTATAACAATAGGCTTCCATGTTCCATGGTAAGTAAAGCAGATGAGATACTAATTTTAAAATATGTGAAAAAATTAAAATAAGTGCAGTAACACATTCAGAAATTTAGAACAGTCTGCGACTGCATTCCCCCAGTCTTTTAAATGGCTAAATGCAAAACAAATGCAAAAACCCAGAAAACAACAGATTTAAAAACCTGGCACATTCTATGAAATTTCACAATTTAAATACTTACAAGGTAAGAAATTCATGAAAGAAAAAGTAGTTAATTACAAATAACATTTCTCGTACATTTCTCGTCTCTTTCCAAGCCTCTCTTCTCTGTCACTTCTTCAGAGCACACAGCTCCCAGCCCTATCCACTGACACCTGACATGCAGACCTCAGAGAGTCTGAGATCACTTTGTCAGACCTACCCCAAAGTCACAGAGGACTTTGGGATTTTATCAGACACATGAAAGCTAGGTCATTAGTGAGCAACCCAGTCTGTGCATTTTAATGGGGATTTGTCTTTGAAAACTTCATCCACACATAAGACTTGCAGCTGTGAAGCAATACCCTCTTGAATAATCATCGAGTTGATGTTTATTATATCAGGGATTTTTTTTTGCCTCCACAGCATCAGGCAAATGTCTGTGAAAGATATCCATCTGTACCTGGAGCTCACGCCTTCATCCTCACTCCATTTCCATTCAGTCTGAATAAGATCAACTACAAGCAGCCTTTTAATTGAATGTTGAGAACTTACAATGAAGATGCCCACATGACATTAAAAAAAAAACAACAAACCAAAACCACCCCCCACCACATATCATGGTGACACAAAGGTGAGACCCTTGTAGATAATTAAGACAGTCAATGTCACTTTTTTACAACCCTTATATTTGCAAAAGAACCTGCAACCAAATGTCTGGCCCTGTTTAATTTAGGATTACATTTTCAGGTGCATCAAGTGTCAGTGGCACTGTTTCAGCAAACAGAGCATGGTGACACAAGGAAAAAAAGGTTTTACCTAGAGCAAAAATGCAGTAATGCCTTTGTCCCCTGCTTCACCTAATCTTAAATAGTTTCCAAAGAAGTATTTCAAGGTAGTGCAGCAGGAAATGCTACAAAACTCCTCCAATGCTGTAGTGTCAAACCTGGGTCTTTATCTTTTTTCTCCTTCACAATCACTTTGACATCTGGCTTCATTAAGGTTGGAAAAGATTTTTAAAGATCATCAAGTCTAACATTCTGCTTCCTTCAATGTCAAACAGATACTAAGTTATAGAAATAGGATACTTATGTCATATTTTTGGAGTCAGCAGCAAATGACACGGTACTGCCCTGACTGACCTAGGCTATGTGGTTACCACTGGCAGAAATCATTGACATTGTGCACCCATCCGCCACTTCCAGCATCCCCAAATTCTGATATCAGCTGCACAAAAGGCGTGTTGGAGCCCCATGGTGTCCTGGCTGGTTTTTCATCCACTTCCCTGAAGTAAGTAGAAAAAAAAACCCACACTTGTTTCTGTTCTTTATCACATCTTGATTTATTAGCTGACATGGTCATTTTACCCCACAGAAAATCTCAGGTCAAACTCCGGAAGCTAGATTTCTCAATTCCTTCTTGAAAGAAAAAGTAATAAATAAATAGCAAATAGCAGGGTCAATAAAGCAATTCCAGGAAAGAATTTACAAATAACACTGGAAATGGGTTTTGGGATTGCCCCTGTGAAGGGCAGGTGATGATCACTGCAGAGCTGCTGGGTGAGATATCCCAATACCTCTGAAGGACCATCTCCCAGTCAACACAGCCCCAGTGAGACACAAGGACTGCTTCTTCCATAGCAGAAGTCAGTGTATAAGCATATCAAATACTTTCAAATGCTTTGGCTCAGAAGCTCCTGGCAGAGTTTCCATTTAAAATAGTTCCAACTGTATTTATAAGCCTTATGAAATTCATCCTGAAGTTATTTATGGCTAGAAGACAGCCTCCCTAATCCAGGTGTCTAGCTTACACCTTGACCCTGGGCACCTAGCAAACAGATCCTGAGTCATGTAAGGAAGAGAGTCAGGCAATGAGCAAAAGCAGGTGACTTGAAAACCTCCAGGGAAAGAGATGGCTTGTCTGAGTCCAGGTGTCTGCCTCTCTTCATCCCACCACTCAGCTGCAACTCAAGAGCGAGCTGCTACCAAAAGGCCACCTCCATCAACACTACCTCTTCCCTGGCTGGAGCACTGGTGTCCTACTTGCCTTTCAGGAGCCAAGCAAATACCAAATAACACAAAACACTCTGATTTTCCCCTGAGCCAAATCACCAGAGCATCAGACAAACACCACTGCCACAGCTAAAGGAGGCAGGGGAAGCAGAGGCCAAGCACGGGAGTTTCAGTGACACCTTGCTGGGATAACATCTCAGCACTAACAAAAAACCACATTGTTGTGGGATTTACTGTAGGAGGACAGCTTGGCCCAAACAACAGATTTCACTGTTTGTGCTAGCTGAACTGATCTCAGCTACACTAACTCCTTTAAAGCTGTGATATGTTACAAGGATTTTGACTTTTTTGGCCAACACAGTAATAACTATTTCCCAAAGTTAGTATATTGTGTTCTTTTCTAATAGTAACAACTGAAAGCTGAATCATATCCAGAAACAAAACTGAGAACTTTCACACGAGCTGGTACCAAAAAAATGTGCCAACATTTGCACAACATGTGCCAACACTGGCAAAAGAATATAAAGCAAGTCTTAGAATCTTCATGCCCCTCTAAGATAATCCCAGATGTTTTTTACCACGAATGGAAAACACTGTTGAAAGTAGGTTTCTCTATTCAATATAACACAAATGAAAGTTTTACAGCTGAATATCCAATTGGAAGCTAGCACTCTGTGAGTCAGATCCATACATCTTTCTTTTCATTGGAAAAATAAAAAATTAGCACTGATAATAAATGCTAAATTCACAACACCTTTCAGAAGCTCACAGCATGAACAACAGAACCTATTTTAAAGTAACCTATTCACTACATTCCTTTTAAGTTAGATTTTCACTTGGATTGAGAGTATTAAGAAATGCGAAAAACAGAAAACCAAAACACTCCTCCCAAGATAATTTGGATAATAAGTGAGGTGTGTCAAGCACACCTTAGACCAGCAGAAGCATTTCTAGTACACCG
Source organism: Oxylabes madagascariensis (assembly GCA_013400675.1). Classification (NCBI taxonomy): domain Eukaryota; kingdom Metazoa; phylum Chordata; class Aves; order Passeriformes; family Timaliidae; genus Oxylabes; species Oxylabes madagascariensis. Next base: position 101,700 of record VYZR01058294.1, read on the forward strand.
GTTCTGAGAGCACATGTTTTTCATTAAACTGCTATAGCTGGAAAGCCCATTGAGAAAATGATAGTTAAGAATTATATTAGTCTTGCTAAACAGAAAAGGTCGGGGTTTGTTTTGTTTTTAAAAAATGTCCTGCAGGAATGGATAAAGGAACTTTAAAGTGTAGGAGTGGTAGGTACAAGAAACAGCTGGAATATATCTGGTTCTTACAACACAATAAAACCTAATTGATTTCCAAAGCTCAGCAAGGTCACCGTCTAACGTAATATGCACAAGTGCTCATTAAAAACTTAAAAAACTGGACAAAGAAAAGGTGCTAAAAGTGAGTCCATAGTAGTCGGGGAGGAAGGGGCAAAGCATGCTAAATATGGAAATCATTATCATCTCACCTTCTCCATAAACTATGGGCAGAAAAAATGCTTGACCTCACAAAACTGCAGAAAGGATCAGGACACAGTTCAAAAAACATACAAAAGGACAGGAGAAAAACAACAAAAGTAATGCCACAACTAACTCTAGTTGCTAACCACAAGAGAGGAAGAAAACAAAAGCCTGGTCAGAATTGTCTGTAGTTCCCCTTAAGCTGCAGGCATTTCCCCAGTATAGACACATACCCTCTTCTATAGTCAACAAGTTAATTCTTTCTCAAAGTGCCTGCAGATGCTGCTTTCACGCAAAATTTTAGAACAACACTCAAAACTACAAAGGGAAACTTCATAAAGGAATCTACATTGTGAACTCAGCTCAAAGCTATGCATGTCCATCAAACAGGACTATGTGAAGACAGACTTCTGATAATCCCTGAGAATTTCCAAATATAGACTTGAAAATATATAAACCAACCTTGCAGAAACGAGGAAATAGGTTTTACTCTCGAGCAAAAATTAGTTCCATTTTTCTCTCAAACATATTACAGACACCTTTCCTGAGATTTGGAAGCAAGGGGACAAAAAAAAATGGAGAGAAAAATGTTCAGTCAGATCAAAGGGTCACCCTCTCCCTCTAACACATTGTTGCTTGCCCTATTAGATGGCATTTTACCACAGTACTTTCATAGTCTGCAGGCAACGGAGAGAACATTATTTCCAGGATTAAAATACCCACAGTATTTACTTCACAACACATACATTTACACATCAATTAATATTTATACATCAGTAAATCAATAGACTTATTCCATGAAATACTCATTGCCAAGAATATACACACAGCAATAAAATATTGATGCATCCTCCTAAAGCAGGGTTGAACACACCCCTTATGTAAATATGAGCCAGGACTTTGGCAGCTGTGCTGTAAGAAGTTCTCCAGAAACCAGCCCACCCAGGTTTTATGACTTGACAGAGTTACCCAGTATTAAACATGGTTTAGGGAACAGAATATATGGATTTTGCCTTTTCATTCACACATCTTTTATTCTAGCACTACTCAAGATATTGACCGGCTCTCTACAGGTTATCCAAAAATACATTACACAGAACTAAGAAAAAATACTTTTTCTCATAACGATTAATTCAACTTAAATAAAGGTACCTACAAGAAGAGGATCTGAACAGTGAAATTAGTCTTCTATCTCTACAGTTATTCTTCCCATACCAGACTGTATGCATTAGATTCATGCTTGGGGGAGAAACAAAATAAAATAATCACTGAGGTAAGATCTCTATGCAAATACAGGGAAAATATCACTGCTAGACCTCTAGGTGCCTTCTCAGAAGCCAGAAAAATATACAGTAGAAATACAAACTTTGAACTGCTTCAAAAAAAAGAAACATTTGGTGACCACATGTCAGAGACTATTCCCTGAATTTGATTGCTGTACTGTTGGTCCAAACCAGAAGATTTCAATAAGTTGTCCTGGTTCTCAAGTTTTATCCTCAAGCAGGCTCTTTCTAACAAGTTACTTTGCAAATCTGCTGTCTCAATGTTCTGAGCAGGTTTGAGAGGGTGGAGGCAGGGGGTGTACACATATATACACAAATTTGTTCTCCCCTGGAAAAAGAAGAAAAATAAAAGGCCCCAGATAATTTTCTAACATCCACTGTAATGCAATAATGCATGCAGCTGTCAAAACACAACAGCATTCAAAATAAATAACTAGGCAATTTCACTACCTATTTAATGGTTATGACAGACAGGAGCAGGAGAGGTATCTTTAGTTGCCGTCCAGATAAGCCAGGCTTTCTTCTGCTAACACTGTCTATTAAAATTGATAAAAACCTTATTTTGCTATGGAAATCCTCATGATGAAGCACCTCTCTCCATCATCACTGGGTAGTGTGAGCACCAGGAAGGACTTCTGCTGCAGTATCCCGGCATGAGGAACAATTCCAGGATTCCAGGGTCCTGATTCTGATGCTCTCAACACACTCTGATAAAATTAGTTGCTCTCAGAACATCTGACTTACAACTCTACAGCAGTTATTAGAGAAAGAAATTCAGCTCACAAGAAGAGCTGTAATAATTTGCAATATTAATAGTTGGCTGAACACCCATTTTTCACTTCAGTGGATTTGTTGAAGTTGCTCCACATGCTTTCCTACCACTTTGCTGCTTCACTCCAACAATTCATTCAGGCACACGCTCTCTGGCCACCCTCCTACAGACTGGATCTGTACATTTGACTACTTCAGGGGGAAAAAAATTCAAGAGTTACTTGCCTCAAGGCACTTTAACTAAAGATTTACAGACTTTGTGGGTCAGGTTTCAAGTTGCTTTAGCAAACAACTTCAAAACATAGACATTTACCAGAAGATTAGAATTTGTTTAAAACACAGAAGTAGAATAAAAAGCTGAGACATTTTACAAGAAAACAGCACACACTGCTTTCCTCTCAAACCCTTCAAGCAGCATCACTACTAAACCAGTGAAGCGTGTGTTGAGGGAGAGGGACTGTCTCTCCCCTTCATTCACAAGGCTGAACTTGGTGGTGGACTGCAGAAAGAGAGGGAGACTGCCCTCCCACATCTTCAGGCAGGAAGGCAGTCTGGGATATTTAATAGCTGGGAGAAGAATGCTTTGGTTTGGAGGAACAGCTTTTGGCTTGCTTAAGTTATAATATGGAACAGAACACAGTAAAATAATTTTAACCCAGCTATTTCTAGCTTTGGCAAACAAGCTCTACCTTTCATAGAATGAGAGAAAATCCTGAGCTGGAAGGGACCCACAAAGACTGAGTCCAACTCCTGACCCTGGACAGGACAGCCTCAAGAGTCACACCATGTGCCTGAGAGTATTGTCCCAATGTTTCTTGAACTCTGCCAAGCTTGGTGCTGTGACCACTTCCCTGGGAAGCCTGTTCCAGTGTCCAACCACCTTTGGGTGAAAAACCTTTTCCTGATATCCAGCCTAAACCTTCCTGACACAACTTCTGGAGTCCCATCACTGGTCACTAGAGAGAAATCAGTGTCTGCCCTCCATTTCCCCTCATGAGGAAATTGTAAACTGTGATGAGGTCTCTCTTTGGTCTTTTCTTCTTTGAGAAACCATTTCCAAGTTGTGGTATTCCAATGTTTTATTCTCAGCATGCACCATCTGCCCAGCTGAGATGCCAAGTGGAGCCTGAGTGAGTTTGATCAGCACCACTTGCTCCAGGCAGAGCTCAGAAAGTGCCAAAAGTCTCAGATGCAGGAAGCAAACACCACTAACCAGTGCTGGCTTCTGTAGAAAGGACCCCCGAGAAGAACTTGAGTTTTGCACAAAAAATGACCATTCTCTCCCCCAAAGAAGTAGACATCCTCAAGAGGCAGCTCCCCCAGTGACTCAAACTCATGTAACTGAGACAAGTAGTATCTCCTCCCAATTCCCAACACATGAAACACAAGAGGCTGGGGACCACACTTTAAGAGGTCTTTGTACTGTGAAGACAACAGACCTTCCTTGTCTGCATTACTGTAAAATATCCTTCAACATGAACCTGAATTAAAGAACAAAGTCTTTCTTTAAGTAACACCAGATATCAGGTGCAAGTTTTGTTGTTATTATTCTTAATCAAGCTCTTGTGCTTTTTTGGTTTGGGTTGTGGGCAGGCTTGGGGTTTATTTGGGTTTTGTGGTTTTTTGTGGTTTTGTTTGTTGGTTTGGTTTTTTGTTGTTTTTTGTTGTTATTGTTGTTTTTTAGCATTAAAGCTAGGAACAAATATTAAGCTCCCATGAGCCAGTGGCTGCCCTACAGCATGGCGAATTCAGATGGGAACAGACAGAAAAAGAACCTGGCCAGGACAGAGTTTTCTCTCACCAAAAACTTCAAAAACATACAGGGTATATTTTTTAGGGTATTTTCTACTCCTCTTGGGATCTAACAAATACAGCTGCTCATTCCTGTTACTAAAAAGCCCTCAGCTTCAAGGTTGGAGGGGTTTTTTTAAGTCTCAGAGTCCAAAGAGTTCTTGATTGAAATACAGAAATATGTTAACAAAGCTTTCGTTAGCAAAGGGAAAGAGTAACAGTTTACAAAGATATTTTGGCTTGTTCCTTTAAATACATAGTAGCTGGTGTCTGTATGCTTTCATCTCCTCTAATGTTAGGGAGAAGCTGGTACACAAAACCTTATCAAAACATCAGAAGTTCAAGTTCGTAAATATTTGAAAATCTGCCTCATCTTCAAAACTAATTGTTTAATCATTAGGACTCACCAAGTTTCACTCTCAATCATGTTTACACCACTTTGTTTCACCAAGACTCACAAAACCGTGGGACGTGCCTCATTACCCTAAGAATATCATTACTCTTCCATACAACGGAAATGGTTAGTCTTGGCTTTTAAAATCCATCTGGATGTAAAAAGAAGAGAAACACAACCGTTCTTCGGAAACACAAACCTCATTTCATAGGGAAATAAATATTTACATTTTCCGTTAACATTATGGAATTCCTTGCATCCTGTTTATCAATACCTTAAGGTTTGCAAGTTACTCGCTTTACAATAAAGTGTTTCTCCAAGGGGTAAGTTAAGAAGTTACTTTAAAATGAGAACAGCTTTCACATATCAAAGGATAGCCACACAGATTGGGCAGGGGGAAGCTCAGCATATGTTTTTTCCCGTCCCACGCAAACAGTGCGCACTTCATACTCACATCACTTTGCTAGAGCTCCCACATGCTACTGGCAGGCAAAGACACAAAACCTTTTGTAGAAATGGTACAACCAGCCAGTATCATATGAAATCTAATAATAATTAAAACAAATTTCCAAACCCTTAAAATAGGATTTTCAAAGACAACATTACATCACCTTAATGAAGCTTTTTAAAATAAGCAATGCAAGAAAGGTATACGTGAGAGAGGAATGCTTTAATTACTTAAACTCACAGCTAGCTCTTACAAAATTGACACATGGGGAAGCCAGGACTGCTATAATTATCTACATTCACAGAGGACACAAAACTGACACTTGTGGAGGTCATTTACGATACCCTTGCCTTTGGTGCTCTCAGTTCAACATTCTCAATAGATTTTAAGCACTAGATGTCATTGTTTTACAGAGGAAACAAAGAAACCTGAACTCAGGTCTTGACAAGCTCATAAAGATGAGGGGTAAAAAGTAACAAACATCCTTTTTTTGAATATTTCCTCCTCCCAAAGTTGCTGCGATAGTGGTTCTGACAACATTAAGTTTCATCTTAAGTAACGAAGCACAAAGAAACAAGCTTAATACGTTTAAATACATCTAAACCAGCACTCTAAAGCTCCTCTTTAAAAGTACACCACGACTCTAAGGGAGACTGTTCAGTATTCCTAACATTTCTCAGCTTCCATGCCATCAGCCTCGCTTGCTCAGCCGATGCTGCCCTGGTCATACTCAGGTATGTCCAGGAGCAACCTGTCTCCCACGCTTCAGCACGTACGGCACCGGTGTGACTCGGGGTAACGATACAGAAACACGGATATTTACGTCAAGCGCTCAGTCAGACAATCATGTTTAAAAATAGGAGAGAAGAAAATGAGTGTTAATTTCAGGTTGCTCTCTGTCCTGAACTCTTTCGAGACAGGAAGGAGTGTCTTTAATTCAGACTGTCTCGGAGCAAGCGCTACAGAAGTAATTTACAAGATGGGAAGAAATTATAAGCCTTAATGACAGGAGGGCAACCAACCCAGCCTTTAATTTGGATTGCGAGGAGGGGGCGGCGGCGATACTGCACAGACAGATTTCTGCAAGTTGCCACGATACTTTCTAAAAATAGCAGTCGGCAGCAGCCGACAAAGAGCCGAGGTTTGGAGCTGCCGCCGGACGGCGGGGCAGCCCCGCGGGAGCGCGCTGCGCGTTCCGCCGTGCGGGGGCTGCGGCGGGACCCCGGCTTCGGGCAGGGACCGGGGGTGACGAGGGGCTGGCACCCAGCAGGACCGAGAGACGCCTCACCTCCAGCCATCGCCGGGCTTCGGTGAACGCCGCCTGGAAGTCGCACTCCGGGTCCTCTCTCCCGTCCATGGCCAGCAGCGAGCGAGCGAGCGGGGGGCGGCCGGTGCTCGGCGGGGCGGGGGCGCGGGAGCGGCCGCTGTCATTCAGCCGCCTCCTTTTAACGCTGCCCGCGCCGTCTCCTCCCCCTCCGCCTCCTCCCCGCGGAACTGCCCCTCCCGGGAGCTCGCTGGCGCTCGGCGGCCGCAGGAATCCGAGGAGCCGCGGGCGGTGCGGCAGCGCCGGGACCCCCGGGGCAGCCGGCCGCCCGGGAGGGGCCGCTCCCCGCGGCGG
>VYZR01058300.1:4141-61833 GCA_013400675.1 Oxylabes madagascariensis
GGTGTGCCTTCTTGTAATACTTTGCATGGCTCCAAATGCAAACAGCACTTGCAAAAGGAGGAAAATACTGACTGATGCCTATCAATTAACTGCTAAGGAAGTTATGACTTGAGAAGCATGGCACTCATTTGTGCCAGGGAGAGAGTTCTAGCAAAACTCTCTTGGAAATGAGATCAAACCAATGGTGATAAATTCCAGTGCTGTGGACCGATGACTGATGCTCATTTGAAAAAGTCCGTTTATTAGTGGCAGTAAAGTTTCAGGTAATGACATGCGGATGACAGGAAATACTTGCAAATAGACTTTGGAAACTGCCAGATGAAAGAGATCTAACACTTAGTCTAGATAGTGTTTAATATACATGTATCTGTCTTGAGTCGAAGTAAATGTTCTCTGTTAGTCTAAAAAAAATTTGTTCTCTTCTGCAGTCATGAATTCTGTAAATATTTCATTCAAAATAACATTGTGCTTTTTCAAAACTATGGAATACAGTGATTAAAACCAAAACCACTCTTGCTTTATGTTTAAACCTCAAAGTAAATATCCAGGTGCCTAAGTTGTGTTGGTAGAAAATCTTTTCTTTACTGTTTTGTCATTTAGCTGCAGAGCATTTTTATTCAGTGTTCTAGCTTTAAGCTGAGCAGTTTGAGTGGCTTCTTCTTGTTTTTTCACATGGCAGCTTGTTGAAATAGTGCTTAACATTTAAAAGAAATACAGCCGTTTCTTTAAGGAAATTGCTGTAAATTTAAATCAAGTGTTTTGCTCTAAGTTGCTTAATGCATGATATAATTAACATGACTATTCATTTTCCACCTGTGTCAGTAGCAGCAGCTCAGTCTTTACCTACTGCCAAATTGTGTTGCCTGAATTGGAGTAGATGAGACTTCCTTTTGTGTATCTTTAGGAGCAATACACAGTCAAATGGAATCTCTGAGTGACTCGTGGGTTCGACTAAANGTACAGTAAAGCAGCTTGTATGTTTTCCAAGGTGGACTTCGATATTAGGGACCAGAATTCACTGAATTACCTACCTGACTTCTTTTCCTAAAAGAGAGAAATCCGCATTTGTTGGTAGAACCCAGTGGCTATTCTTACCTCGGTCATTCTGGTGTTTCACTTTGAGAAACAATGTGAAACAAGTACAAAATGAAGTATTTCACCCAGTTATCCTTACCTTAGAGAGAAGATTCTGGTTTGAGATTTAGCCTCAGAACATACATATCACAAACTAGACCTGCATGCTACTTTTTCTTGGACAATTTGGACACAGAGTTACATTGAGTTAAAGAAGAATGCAGTGATTCATCAGAAAGACCTACCTCAAAGTGTCTGACAAAATTCACTTTTTCTTTGACAATTTAATTAACTTAATTAAATTTTAAAAATAATCTGCTGATCTTCTGTCTTAGTACTCTTACTCTGAACATCTTATTAATTAAAAGCAACTTTATTTTAATCTTAGAAGCACAACANGAAAACGCAGTCAGTTTTGTAAGTGGAGATGTGGGAAACTCCCCAGGATTTAAAGAACCAGAAGAAAGTATGTCCACCAGTCCACAAGCATCAATAATTGCAATGGAGCAGCAGCAGTTGAGGGCTGAGGTAAATTTCAGTTTAACAGCTGTTCTTATTCTTCATACTTCTTTATGCTCGTTATAGGAATTTTTTTTGAAACAGTGTCCAAATTCTATCTGTTAAAGTAGTTTTTCCTTCTTTTCTGTTAGATATCTTAACTGGAATTGGGAACGTTATGTAAACAAACTAAAACAAAACTGAAAGTGTTCCCCTTTTTAGAAAAATACGTGAAGGAGAAAACAGTGACCTCATTCATCCTTGCTTACAGTTCAGTGTGATCCAATTTCCATTTCTAGGGGTACTGGCTACTTAATACTGTCTTTCAACTGCCTTTATTTTTAGCTTCGTCTGGAAGCACTTCATCAGATTTTGGTGCTTCTATCAGGAATGGAGGAAAAAGGCTGTGTGCCATTAATGGGAAGCCACCAAGTACCAGGATTTCAGTCTGCTTCACTGCTTACTTCTGTTAGACTCCAGTTNNNNCACAACAACGTCTTCTGTTGGTGACAGTATTTGCTCTCAGCGTGCACTATCAGCCTGTTGATGTCTCCTTGGCCATTTCCACGGGGCTGCTGAATGTGCTGTCGCAGCTGTGTGGCACAGACACCATGTTAGGACAGCCCCTGCAACTGCTGCCCAAAACTGGGATTTCTCAGCTCAGCACAGCTTTGAAAGTAGCCAGCACGAGATTGCTGCAGATCCTGGCTATCACCACAGGGTGAGTGTCCCTTGTTTTTGGAAAACTTCATCACTGAGCTTATCAGCACCCTTGAAAAATATGTGAGGACAAGAAATGTTGCTCAGAAATACATAAGTGAAGGGGGCGGGGGGAAGAGTAGTCACATTATTCATAGGAAAGATGCTAATAAATATTTTTCAGTTGTGAAACTGAAAAGTTCAGGTTCAGTCACAACTCCGTGATCTGTAAACACTGTATTCTAGTAATGCCCACTTTGCTACTTCAGCTTTGTGTGGAGGTGCATTCAGTTGACGTGACAAGATTTTCTGTTGCTGTGTAAAAATATTTGTGTAAAAGCAATACTGATAATGTGGGAGTTCCTCAGAGCAGGACATTGTGCTTCTTTCCAGAATATGAAATATTTTTCTGAGAAATAGTGGTCTCTGCTGGACCATGGGACAGCATGCAAAGTCCTAGCAATACTTAAATATTTAGTCTTACTCAGTAAAGAAAACACCAGTGGAGAAAGTATTTTCAAGTTGAAGAGAGACTATTTGATATACAGTACATGCATCTTCCTTTCAGTCTTTGTACAACACGGTGTATTTACCTGCCAAATCTGTTTTACGTAAAAAAGCCCAGTAATCCTACACCAAAAAAATCCCCCAAACCCATGTAAACAGCACCCCGTCTTTAGAAATTGCAGTGGAATTATGATTAATTAACAGAGTTGTTCCTTTTTTCCCTAGAAAGGACTGAAAACTTATCCTTTGACTCCAAAGATTAGACTGTTTTAATTTGTTTTAAAAACAGGGTTAAAATAATAAAAATAATCTAAGCCTATAGAGGAAGATGGGGAAAAGTAACCTGCTGCAATTATTGTTCCTCGGATCAGCTCTCGAGTACTCTTACTTTTTCTCTGTGTGTGTACAGAACCTATGCAGATAAACTGAGCCCAAAGGTGGTACAGTCCTTGCTGGATTTGTTATGCAGCCAGCTGAAGAACTTGCTATCACAAGCTGGTGTGATGCTGATGGTTTCCTTTGGAGAAGGGGAAGGTGAGGAAGGTGAAGTGGAATCAAAAAAGGTGAATTTGAATGGGGATAATGAGAAGAGAGACTTCAGAGGTAATTATCTTACATAATTTCTGTTACAATTGTAAAATGCCAGGAAACATAATAGAAGAAACCACTGAATGCTGAGGTCTTTGTCCACTCTATTGTGTAGTGGTTTTTGTTGGGTCATTTTTAATTCTGTTAATAGATTAAAGTCATCAAATGATTTTGTGCTCAGTTCAGATTTATATAGAATTGATCCACAAAACTGCAAGGATAGGAGCAAGCTGAGAATAAGAATTACTTCATTGGGTTTGGAATTAGGAAGAGAGTAGTTTTCCTTGAAAAATACGTTGGTGGTTGTAGAGTTTTTCATAAATGTGGTCATAGGAATTCAATTATCTAAATTTCAAGCTATAAATAAATACAGCTTTATTCAGGAAATTATTGTATTTGCTTTGTATTATGCAGTTTTGCAATCAGAGTGGATGGCAAGGAGGTAACTACTGTGTCATATGGGAAAATCTGCAACAGAAGATTTTCTGAAATACTGGTATCCTCATGTAGCTTGCAATCCTTTAATGAACATTTTGAATTTTGGTGGAAATTGTGCTTGAAGAATTTTTAATTGTAGCTTGGTTTTAAATGTACATATGTTTTTGTTCATGCTTTTAACTGTCTTTACTTATAAATAATGTAATGTCTGATGAATTAATAAGATAATTAATTAGGAATTAGAATATGAGATCTTCCCACAGAGGTCTCCCTCCCTTGCCTTGACCCACAAAAATTTAATGGTATTTCCTCTCCATGTCTCGCTAAGGAGCAAGAGTGAGAGCACTGCTTGGTGGGCACCTGCCAGCCGGCCAAGGTTAACAGCCAACCACCACGTAATAACTGATCCTTGTGCTTTTACCTGAAGAACAGGTTGTTCCCAGTAACCAGGTCTGCCATTCAAGTTGTAAAATTAAGGCTGTAAATGAAAACTTTGTTTTAACTTCCTAGCTGCCCTCCGAAAGCAACATGCAGCAGAATTGCACCTGGGAGACTTTCTTGTTTTCCTGCGTAGAGTTGTGTCTTCAAAAGCAATTCAGTCCAAGATGGCATCTCCAAAGTGGACAGAAGTCCTTCTTAACATTGCTTCCCAGAAGTGTTGCTCAGGTATGATCATGTCAAAATGTGCTCCATGGTTACTTTGCATTTCTGTAGTGCAGTTCCAAAACCTATGCCCTTTCACAACATGTATTACATAGTGATGTTCCTAGTTAACAGTTCAAACCAGCTGCTGTACAGGTGTACAGAGTTTGCACTCTGGGGCACTGGGGGCTTGGAGCCAGGGGCTGGTCTGAAGCAGAAGTAATTTTAAGATTGTTGACATGTTGTTTCATCTTCAGGAGTTCCCTTGGTTGGCAATCTGAGGACTAGATTGCTTGCACTTCATGTATTAGAAGCTGTGTTACCTGCTTGTGAATCTGGCGTTGAAGATGATCAGATGGCTCAGGTCTTTATATTTTGTTATAAACTTTCACATTTCCTCAAAAAGTCTCTTAAACTTTTAAATGTTTTATAGGTTTCAAAATCCAAATCAAGCAAAGCTCAGTGTAATTTGTTAATCTAAGAACACTAAGTATTTTGATGTTTATACCTACAAAGCAAAGTAAAACTATATAATGTTGCTGTTGTCCTCATGTTGGAGTTAAAGTGATCTGAATTCTGTCCCAATGCCCCAGGTTGTTGAAAGATTGTTCTCACTTCTGTCTGACTGCATGTGGGAGACTCCGATAGCCCAGGCCAAACATGCAATTCAAATAAAGGAGAAAGAACAAGAAATGAAGCTCCAGGTAACAGTGCTTGTACTTTGTCTTGTGACTGAATGCAGCTGAATTACATTTGCCACAAATGTTACATCTTATTTCTGGTAGAAGCAAGGAGAGTCTGAGGATGAAGATGAGAATCTTCCCATCCAGGAAGTGTCCTTTGATCCTGAGAAAGCTCAGTGCTGCATAGTGGAGAATGGGCAAATTCTAACTCATGGAAGTGGAGGCAAAGGATATGGCTTAGCGTCCACTGGAGTTACTTCTGGGTGTTACCAGTGGAAGGTGGGTTGCATAAATGTGTGTTTCTTACCTTCTCTTTGTTTTGTAAATGTGCTATGATTTATTAACAGCAGCTGCCTGTGCTTTTTGCTTATGACGTGGTTCTTGAATAAATGGTGGTGTTACATTTATGGTTGGACTCAATGATTGTAAGGATCTTCTCCAGCCTAAATCATTCTGTGTTTTTCAGTCTCAAGGGAAGAGTTTGTGGCTGCTTTTGAGTGGTGGGATTTGAGTATTTCATCATGCAGATTGGAGACATGAACATGTATTATGTGTTATTAGAGGTAACGGTACTTGTCCCTGAGGTCCATAGTCAGCATGCATGTACAGTTTCGCAAAACATACCTACTGAATTTTGTAGATCTAGGACTTTTTTTCTTTCAAAAGATTTCACAAAGCATTTTGTTTTCCTTCAAAAAGACACATCAGCCTGACTGACAAGAACAGTGTTTAATACATCATTTGGAGGGATTTTTTGAATGGTTTAACTGTATAAACTTACTGGTTTTCCCATTAAAAGCTTCTGTGAAAAACAGTTAAAGGTAGACACGCATATGCGTAAGGAAGATTTTCATTGCTTCGTTGTGTTAAAGTGTATATTTCTGACATTCTTCACTGTGTGTTTTTTTTTTTGCCTGCTAGTTCTACATTGTGAAGGAGAACCGAGGCAATGAAGGCACTTGTGTGGGAGTGTCTCGCTGGCCCGTGCATGATTTCAACCATCGTACTACCTCAGATATGTGGCTCTACAGAGCCTACAGTGGCAACCTCTATCACAATGGAGAGCAGACTTTGACTCTGTCAAGCTTTACCCAAGGAGATTTCATCACATGTGTGTTAGATATGGAAGCAAGAACTATTTCCTTTGGTAAAAATGGAGAGGTATTTAACATGAATTAGCTTTTTGGTGGTTTTTTTTGGCAATGGTAATATGGCATGGATAAGCATGAGAGTTAAAATGTGGCAGTTTCAGTACTTAGAAGATTTATAATACGGACATAACTTTTTCATGTTTCATATTTTTGCTTGTTCTAAGATTGAGGGGTTTTTGTTTTGTTTCTTCCCTAGGAGCCAAAACTTGCTTTTGAAGATGTAGATGCAGCTGAATTATACCCTTGTGTTATGTTCTATAGCAGTAACCCAGGAGAGAAGGTAATGTAAGTGTTTGTCTGTGGAGGTGTACTGGTTTAGGCTTGTATAAAGTCAGTATTCATCAGAGCAGCCTGTATGGTGCTGCTTTGAATTACTGACCAAAACAGTGTTGCTAATACACAGTGTTTTAACTATTATAATCTACTGTAAATTTAAAACGTTATTTTACTATTTAGAATAGATTTAAAGGCTTCATGTTCTACACAAAAAATTCTATTCCTCAGAAACCGAGGAGAGCATAGTATTGGGATTTCTAGATAGTCTTGTGTGAGAAACCGTGAAATACATAGTTTCAGCATCCTTGAGTCTGAAGGATGGAGGTTTTGCTCAGTGTTAATTAAGGTGGATTTCCTAGGGATTCCAAGGGGAAAAAAAAGACAGTGCTAGTAATTATTTCTGTTCAGCAGGCAACTCCAGTATTTATAAGAATACTGGTACGTTGAGGTACGTTGGGAAGATAACTTGTAAACTGTTCTCTTAAATAGGTGAAGATCTGTGATATGCAGATGCGTGGGACACCAAGAGATTTGCTGCCTGGTGACCCCATCTGCAGCCCTGTTGCTGCAGTGCTGGCAGAAGCCACGATCCAGCTCATTCGAATCCTGCATCGCACAGACCGCTGGACACACTGCATCAATAAAAAAATGATGGAAAGACTGAATAAAATAAAAACATGTCTTAAGGAAGCAGGTCAAAAACTGAAGAAAAGTCGCTCTGTTCAAAGCCGAGAAGAGAACGAGGTGAGAGAGGAGAAAGAAAACAAAGAGGAGGAGAAAAGCAAGCACAGCCGGCATGGCCTGGCGGAGCTCTCGGAGCTGCAGCTGAAGATGCTCTGTGTAGAGGTGTGGCCTGTCCTAGCAGTGATTGGTGGAGTGGATGCTGGGCTCAGAGTTGGAGGTCGATGTGTCCACAAGCAAACGGGCCGTCATGCCACCCTGCTGGGAGTGGTGAAGGAGGGCAGTACCTCTGCCAAGGTCCAGTGGGATGAAGCAGAGATTACTATCAGGTATGCTCATTTCCTACACTTTTCACTATCTAGTGGTAGTGGCTTGTGGTTGAAAATCCTCAGAAGTAACCTATCCTTTATATTAGAGTCATGCTGATCAATTACTTGAAGTGTAGACTTCAGTGGTATTGAAATTAATGCTGCCTTGAAGTAGTGTTCATTCATTCTCTCACCTGCCTTTGAGTGCTCAAGGCTGGAATCAGAGGCTCCTTTTCCCACCCGTCTTGCAGACAAGCCTTCAAAGGGAAAGCACCTGGAAAAAAGCTGAAATGAGGCTTCTCTGAGCTTCTTGGTGCTCTCACAGGAATTGCCTGTGGTTTTGTGTGGAAAAGATTTAATTCACTTAGTTTCTTGAGCTCCTTCTGCCTATAGCTGAAGAAGTCTTTTGAAGAAATTGAGCAATGTTTTTTTTAGTTTTTTTTCCCTGCCAGTTACAATTGCGTTCTGAAATAGCCGAGGTCACTTTTCTTTTTCCAGCTGTTGCAGCATTATGTCTGTTTCGTCTTTGCAAAAGCTGTTGTCACTTTGACTAAATATACTGAAGTGCAATTGATTTAATTCCAGATATAAATTCTTTCAGGTATGCCCATGTGACAGTATAGCCTTAAAGTAAGAGTGCCCTTAAAATATTCGAAGCCTTATTTGAGTGATGTGGAACTGCACTTGAACATAAGCAAGTTTTTGGTAAAGCATTTAATTAGGTTCATTTTATACCTTTTAAATTAAAAAAGGCTAAAGATTGCTTTCATTTTTAGGTAGAAGTTTACATTGTAAGATGGGAAAACTTCTGATGATAATAAAAGGAAGATTTAAAAGTCATTTATCTGCTGGATGTGTGGAAAATACAAGGTGTATGAAAATACTGGCTGGTGAATTTTTGTCCTGTTTCAAGTGAAAATCAGTCAAGTGTAACAGTCCTAAATAAGACCAGAAAACAGTCCTAAATAGGACCAGAAAATATCACTGAATATAGATGTACAGATAGATGAATGTGTTTGTTAGGTTTTCTGACCCGTGCTTTTCAAAGGTCACTGTCCTCACCAGGTGATCTGTCCTGACACACCAGAGACAGAATTGTCCTGAGCTCTCAGTAGTGTGCTTGTGGTGATGAATAGCTGAGGTCAATGAAAGCTTTTCCTTAATGTTTAAAAGTTTTCTTTATAAGTTTTTATACCTGTTAAGATTCAGGTATGCTGATAATATTTATCTTCAGATATTTTTTCTTCATAAAAGTCCGTTACGTATTTCTGGTAAACAATATATCCAGAGCCTGTGTCAGCACAGAATTGGTAGCTTCTGTGGGGCTTCTGAGCTTCAGTACTTGTTGTTGAAAACCTGTGTATGCTTTGTTGCATTTGCTTTGAAACTGTATCTCCCTGTTTTCTGATCATAACCTCATTTTTCCGTTTGCATTTAATTTATAGAATTGGTTTGTTTTATTAAATACATTATACATCTTATTTGCCTACATTATTTCCTGTATGTTCCTCCTGTCTCTCCCTCACTTGCTTTTTCCTGTGTCATTCTGATCTTTATTAAAGCTTCCCAACTTTTTGGTCGCCTAGTGATACTCCACTGTATAATCTGGAGCCCTGTGAACCACTGCCTTTTGATGTTGCAAGATTTCGTGGGCTGACAGCTGCTGTTTTACTGGACCTTACCTATCTGACTGGCATTCATGAAGATACGGGAAAGCAAAGCACCAAGAGACACGAGAAAAAACACAGACATGAATCTGAAGATAAAGGGGAAATGGACCAGAAAATGGAGGGTGATGTTGGATCAGATATACGATTAGGCCAAAGTGCTGATGATAACAAAGGATACAGTGCTACAACCTCTAAGTCGGAAAATGAAATTGTTTCCTTTTCTTTAGAACCGTCAACTCTAGGTATGGAATCCCAACACCAGCCTGCTGAAGGAAGAAAAAAGAATTATGAACACACCCCACGAAGTCATGATATAGTGCAGTCAGAAATCCGAGCTGTACAGCTATCTTACCTTTATCTTGGTGCTATGAAGTCACTTAGTGTTCTTCTTAGTTGTAGTAAGTATGCTGAGCTGCTGTTAATCCCCAAAGTGCTGGCAGAGAACGGCCACAACTCTGACTGCGCGGGGTCCCCGGTGGTGCACGAGGACGTGGAGCTGCGCGCGGCGCTGCAGTTCCTGATGCGGCACATGGTGAAACGCGCTGTCATGCGCTCACCCATCAAGAGGGCGCTGGGGCTGGCAGACCTGGAGCGGGCACAGGCCATGATCTACAAATTAGTGGTTCATGGGCTGCTGGAGGACCAGTTTGGTGGCAGACTTAAACAAGGTATGTTTTCAAAATGAGATTGAAATGAAAAGTAACAGTGATAATACAATTAACATAGTCTTGTCGATTTGTGGTGCGAATCTTAATCGGACAAAGAAATTTTGCAAAACTCTGTTTACTGTTTTATAGATATAACACTGATTGTTTTTTGCCTTTTTCCTAATTCCTTATCTTAATAAAAAGTGAATGCATATCAGTCAGAAATAAGAGTTTTTAATCTCTTTGATACTTTTAAAAATGAGCAATACTGTATCTATTTGTCAGAAGGATTTGCACCACTTCTAAAAGAACAATAAAAACCCCTTAAAAATGCTACTTGCACAGGTGAATTAAAAATAACTTTGTAGTTAAATCAGCTGTATTTTTATATCTAAGATGTCTTCCCCTTTCGTCTGTCTTGAGAATAATCCAAGCTATTACAACCATAAATCTGATTATCACAAACTTCAGCATAAGTAAATTGTTTGTTTGCAATTTACCTTGTATCACTGTGAGAACAGCAAGAGCTCCTGGACTGATTTTACTCAAGTCCATGAGTTAGTGGCAGAATCTGCACTACCCTTTCTTTCTCTGGGGTGAATTTTAAATAATGATAGTTATTTTTGAAAGTTGAAAGTTCAGCCATATCAGCTATGTTCTGATCTAACACAATTATATTAATGTTGCTGTAACATCCTTATTTTTGTGTTGCAGAAGTGGAGCAACAAGTAGAAGAAGGTGATCAGTCTCAGCAAGCCCAAACACCAGTTACAACCAGCCCTTCTGCTTCTAGCACAACGTCTTTCATGAGCAGCTCTCTGGAGGATACCACTACTGCTACTACTCCAGTAACTGATACAGAAACAGTTCCGGCTTCAGAATCACCTGGTGTTATGCCTCTCAGTCTCCTGAGGTAAAATACCCTATCACCATGTATGATTCTGTGGGTGTAGGGAACCAGTTATGTGGTTTATGTAGAATGTATTTCTTTAGCTGCCTGAGCCTTTGAAAATGCTGCCAAGAACTGCCTCTGCAGAGGGACACAGTTTAAATGTTACTTTGCCTTTCAGGGTTTGTGGTTTTTTATTAGAAAGCTGTTAAGCTTTTGCTGTACACTGTATATAAACGTAGTATCTGAATTCTTTAAGAAGGAGAAAATGTTCTCCTTAAGTTGTCTTTCAGTTCTCATGTTTGTTTGGTATAGTTCAAATTAAAAATCTCTGAAATTCTATATTTTTAACGAATGTTTGATTCTCAAACTAGAATACATCTTGGTAGGTAACATTCTGTAAAGTTAAGATGTTGTTTCAGCTTACCCCGACATACTGAAATGGAAGATAAACTCCTGAATTTGCAGAGGCAATTTGTGCTGTCAAAGGAAATCTGCTTTACCTTACATATAATGCTTTTCTAAGTTTATTAATTCATAGATGTTTTGCAGACATCTTTCGATAAAAGCCAGAACAATGTCTTTATACTAGGACAGTGAAAATCAAATACTTACCTGATTTGTGAGTCAGCCTGAGTTCTGAACAAACTCTGGAAGTGGCAAAAGTGTTTTTTTATCTTTTATCTCCTAGGACAGCTCCTAGTCTCTGAGGGTTTTTTTTAATGTCATGCTTAGAAGTTAACTGTACAGATAAAGTTGGTAGGAATGAACTGTTGCTTCAAAGTATGTGTTGTGTCTTACCCTTCTCAATTGCATCAAGTAGGATTTGCCAGGTGCACTCCAATTGGATGTTCTTCTTGTGTCAGACCTTTTTCAGCATGGTTCTGTTCAACATAAATATATGTTTTTCTTTGTTCAAGGCAAATGTTCTCCAGTTATCCTACTACAGCTGTGCTTCCAACACGACGTGCTCAGACTCCTCCGATATCTTCTTTACCAACATCTCCTTCAGATGAAGTTGGAAGGAGACAAAGTTTGACCTCTCCAGATTCCCAGTCTGCAAGGCCTGCCAATCGCACAGGTAAACCTATCAGTGAAATAGAAATGGGGACAAGTTAGGAAAGTCACAGGAGCTCAGGGGTCATGTTTTAAGAGATGGAAATCCAACAGTTTCTTCTTAAGGCAAACAAACATGGAAAGCATTGTTGAAAACTTTTTAGTCACTATCTTAGAGAAAAAAAAGATACAGATTATATAGCTGTAGGTAGTATCAAACGAAACGAGTTTTTAAAAGCTGTGAATTGGATAGAAAAACAGCAATGAAGTATAATTGGAAACTGCTTGTTTCTATGGTTGTGTGCTGCAGGTAAGTGCAGTAATTTTCTAGCTTTTGTTAGATCACATACCACACAGAATACAAGAATAGGTGTATTTTATGATACATGCACCAGTGTTATAATAAGTCAGCCGAGACTCCATTGTCTTCATTCAGGAAAAGCCCAATTCTTTAGTCACGCAGCTCATTTTACACAGTTTTACAGACCTCGTGTGCAATTTAACTGGTTAATAGTTTTTTTGCCAATTACTCCATTGGTTAGTAAAAGGTATTCTACTTGTCCATCAAATCTCTCTATTCTTGAATTGTTTGCATCTTTTCTTTACCGATTCTCATGGGACAAATCCCTTGTTTTATTGCAGGTGCATTTGTTTTTCAACCCCAGAATAGATTGTTGTGCTAACGAGTTCTCATACCGAAATTGTTTTCTCATGGGAATTTACAAATTACTTAGAGGAGGTGACAGGCTGACTTTGGCAATTTAGCAGAGCAGGGCTGATTCTATGAGGCCTTTCTTTTGTAATTCTTCTACCTGTCTATGACACACCAGTACTTTTCACTCTTGCCCTTATACCTGTGCTATTAGTTGTGAGGTTTAGTGGTTCATGTGTTCCATAGCAACTGGTCTGCTCAGTTTCATGTCTCCTTTTTTTTTTCCTTTTGATTTAATTATGACATGACTTGCTTCTAGTCATATGAGTGTCTTTACAACAGTGTTTCTTTGTTAGTGCATTTTTGTCTTCACTGATTAGATATCACTTTTATGGCAAGTCAGAAAGAAACTCTGGGTTTGGGGCAGTAACTGACCTCTTTAGAGTCCCTTGCATGACTCTGCACAGAAATACAGCTATTGTTCACAAAGAGGTTTTTCAGATATGTTCCCAATTCAGCTGAGGTGTCTTGCTGTACCTTAAGAGGAATGTATAATGATCTTACCATTTGGGAATCTCAATGATTTGGACAAGGATACCTTTTATCTAGGCTACCTAAATATAGATCAAAATAGATAATTTGATACAGTTCAAAATGAAAACAATAGAAATTGCTTAAATAGTTCTTTGCGTGTCATCAGTATCCTACTTGATCAGAGTCAGTCAATGTAATCCATGTTACAGGGAAGAATGAACTACATCTGGTTTTGTTACAGAAAGTAATTGAGAGAAAAGTTGTGAGTAATTATTTTGTTAGTTCAAGGTGATACATCAAAGTAAGGTGTAATAAAGTAACACTAGAGAAAGATTTATGTGCTTTACATTTATAATTTTCTGTCTTTTAAGCTTTGTCTGATCCAAGCAGCCGACTTTCAACATCCCCTCCTCCTCCTGCCATTGCTGTTCCCTTGCTAGAAATGGGATTCTCGCTCAGGCAAATAGCAAAAGCTATGGAAGCTACAGGTAATCCATAGCTATAATACCAGTTTAACTGAAGGATTGGATACATGTGAAACACTTGTTTTCCAATGGAATAATTAATTTTTAAGTTCTGTAACCATTTCTGTGGAAAAACAGATTGCTTTTTTTGTAACCATCAGTGCTAAGATACAGTTCCAAAGTGTAGTTTTCCTGCTTTCAGGTGCCAGAGGCGAAGCAGATGCACAGAACATCACAGTGCTGGCCATGTGGATGATTGAGCACCCTGGAAATGAAGATGATGAAGAGCCCCAGTTGGAGGGGACTGCAGAGTCACGGCATGGGACAATCGTCTCTGGCAGTGGTGGGAAATCTGGGGACCATTGCTATTTGCAGTCTCCAGGTGATATCCCTTCTGCTGATGCCACTGAAATGGAGGAAGGCTTTAGTGAGAGGTAAAATAATTTTCTTGTAATTGCTTGTAATCTGATCCTGAAACTGGAAATCTCAGAAATTCATTGTTGCTGATAGAGAGTTACTTTATAATGCATCTTTTGAGTTTTATTACAGCATGAGCAGAAGCAAAGATGCAATTAAATTAGGTGTACACGGTGCATTTATTTTCAAGCACTGTTTGTGTGCAGAACTGGAGAAGAATATAACTGAGCATGTTTTCTTTGCAACAAAAAAAGAAAAGAATGAAAAAAATGAGGGCTTATAGCTGCCTTTCAACTAAAAAACCAAATAATAAAGCAAAATTCCTTTAAATTCATGTTTTGCTAAATTTGTGTGTAAGGCCAAAGGCAGATTGACTCAGCCAGCAACAACAGAGATGATTTTATTTCTTTGAAAAAGGAGAAAAAACTAATTCAAGCTGATTAATTAAATATCTAAACTACTAATTAACCTAGTATAAAATGAGTGCTCTCTCAAAAGTTCTGCTGTGCTAGGTGTTGACTTTGCTGCATCTAATTTGTTTGAGGTAACACTCACAGTCAAAACAGTATATATGTGCTCCTTGAAACTAAACTTTGAATTCCCAATTCCTTTTTTTCTTCCATTAAAGAAAGGAAAAAATGCTAATAAATATTACTTAGTTACTGTATGTGGTTTTTTAAAACTTAGTTTGATTGACTTGTAAATTCCGAATTCCTGTAGCCCTGATAATCTGGATCATGTGGATAATGCAGCTGCAGCGAGCGGCCCTCCCTCTCGAAGTCGGTCGTCTGTCACACGGAGGCACAAATTTGATTTAGCTGCCCGAACGTTGCTTGCACGTGCTGGTAAGGAACTGAAAGAATTCC
The DNA here is from genome assembly GCA_013400675.1 of Oxylabes madagascariensis. Classification (NCBI taxonomy): domain Eukaryota; kingdom Metazoa; phylum Chordata; class Aves; order Passeriformes; family Timaliidae; genus Oxylabes; species Oxylabes madagascariensis. The sequence continues at coordinate 18,882 of VYZR01058300.1, forward strand.
AAGGGCTTTGCTTATACAGGAAATGAATAGGAGGGGGACTGAGACTTTGCCGTAGGTAAAATGATGTTTAGAAAACTTCTTCTCATATGTGTGCCAATGTATATTTAAGAGTTTTATGTGGGGATAAGTAGATTGTTTAGCAGAAGAGTTAAAACAAAAAGGAAATTGCAAGTACAGCCACCTCTCTGCCATGGAAAATAAAAGTCCCGCTTTCCTTTTTCTCTCTTTTCCCACCTTGAGCGGGATTGTACCGCTCAGTGCAGGCCCACAGGAACCAGAGCCGCAGGGAAGGGATCTCCTTGCAGCAAGATCCAGGGGCACTGTATGACTTCAACTTGGATGAGGAGTTGGAGATTGACCTTGATGATGAAGCAATGGAAGCTATGTTTGGGCAAGACTTGGCGAGTGATAATGATATTCTGGGAATGTGGATCCCAGAGGTACTGGATTGGCCTACCTGGGTGTGTGTGACTGCAGCAGGGGCTGCTTTGACTTACTGCTTTTTGCATGCTTGTATTTTTAAATTTAAAGTAATGTGTATGCTTACAGCCTGTTTGAAAACATCCTACTAAGTGCCAGCAGTGCTTAAAGTTATCTTGTATTCTGTAGCATCACTTCTAGATTAAAAACAGTGATTTCTTGTGTTTCTTGGTCTGCACTTCCACATGTAGTTTTCTTCTCCCTCCCCTGAAAGATGAGAACAGAACTCATATTATTATTCTGATGAAATTAGAAATCAAGTCGGTGTTCCAGATGGCTTAGCTGTGTGAGATAACAAACACAGTTGTAAACGTTTCTTTTCCTGCTACTGCTAATAGTATCCAACCTGTAGCAACATAATTTCCACTTAGATCAGTTTTTCTTAATTTAATTGTGTCATATATTCCATTCTCTGGGAGGGAAAGATGTGGTGACAGTCCTCACTAAATTGTTGCATAGAGCACTAAAAAACTATTGAGGTGGAAAACAAATATAATAGCAGCACTTTGTTAATCTTTGGATTATCCCTGTCAAATTAGACAATGAAGCCGTAAGACTCAGCTTTTCATCTCCTAATCGAATGATGCTACCTAGCTTTGATATGGAAGCAAGTTGCAGGATGCATATTGAATTTTTCAGAGTACTCGCTTCACTGAAATAGCTCAATGAAATTACTGACTTAGGACAGAAATGTAATTATGAAAAATGGACTTCATATTAAGATATAAAACCTTGATATTTTCTGACACAAATGGTAGTTTTTGTTGCTCAGTAAATGTAAAATCTGATTGTCTGAAAGCAAAAAAGGATTTTTTTCCTTTGTTAGATCTAGTTTCAGACAAGTTCTGAGGAGAACCAGATAGAGACAGTGTTGAATGTGACACGGTTACAAATGACAAGTTACACTGTCAAGAATTTCTGAGTCAATCTAACATGAAATAGGAAATTGTCTCCTCTGAAACTTCACTTCCAAATGTTTTTCCTGTTCTGAGATGGTCTGCATTATGTCGTATATTGTATGTTTCTGCTTTGCTTTTGTACAAGTCAACCATATAAATATCACTCAATGACAGAAATGTGTAGGGACATCCACCTAAGGATATTGGCATGTTTTATATCTAAGGTACAGACACTTACCCTGTACAAATAACCTGAAAAACTTTGCTGTGCAGCACGTCTGTGAATCTGAAGACAGAGAAGAAGTGGTGGTTTGTGAGCTGTGTGAATCTAGCGTGGTCAGCTTCAACCAGCATATGAAGAGGAACCACCCTGGCTGTGGGCGCAGTGCCAACCGCCAGGGCTACCGCAGCAACGGCTCTTACGTGGATGGCTGGTTTGGGGGGGAGTGTGGCAGTGGGAACCCCTACTACCTCCTGTGTGGCATCTGCAGAGAGAAATACCTGGCCCTCAAGAGCAAATCTAAAACATCAGCCTCGGAAAGGTACACAGATAGAAGACAGTGGATAAAGAAAGGAAACTAAACGTGGTTATGAGCCATCAGCATTTTAAGAATTTGATTTAGGAGATAAGAATTCCTAGCAGGATTTTCTTAAAATTATACTTAAAATCATTCTCTGTATTTGACAAATGCGTATTTAGAAAAAAAAGGTTGATTTGATATTTCTGGTTTTTAAATTAAGAACAAGGAATAATTTCTTGGGATGTTGCCTCCTTCTTAGTGACTTTTGAAAACTCTGTATCAGCTTTGTCTGACAATTCCAGTACTTTTTCTATGGACCTTTTACACATTCGTATGGCAAAGTGCTTCCCCCCTCCACACACACTTTCAGAAGCCTTTTTATCTGTTTCTGTGTTACTAGGCTTTTCTGAAATCTTTCATGAATACATGTAGACCTAACAGTGAAGTTAGTCTTAGTAGGGAACCAAATTTAAAATAGTTACGTGTAGTTATAAAATATTAGAGCCACTCAGTAACTTTCTTCACTATTTTTTCATACAGGTACAAAGGCCAGGCTCCTGATCTAATTGGTAAACAAGACAGTGTCTATGAAGGTATGTTTTTAAGTTGAAGGGGGTTTTGTTTTTTCTAAGAGGTGCTTTCATGCAAATAAACTTGAAGGTGTATTTTAAAATCTCTTCCAGTTAAGATACAGTATTTTAGTTTTGGGGATTTATTTAGTTCAAATCAGAGAAGAGAAAAATCTGTGACTCCTTTCCCCTGTCTTTCATGTAAGCAGCTGAAAGGGCAAACACCTGACTTGGCGTTGATAAGGTCTTGTGAGATGTTACATCCAGAACTGCACATACAAAATCTTCAAATGTATTTAAGCTGCCTTTGTGGGAGAAATTGATCAGTGTAAGTTAGTGTCCCAAAAGTCTTGTTCCCAATTTTTCTCCCTTTGTCCAAGCTGAGAGCATCGTGAGGGTGGCTTTCACTTTAACCAGATTATTTCTGATGTGTGCAGAAAACCTTTCCTGGGTGGTTCTGTAATTCTGGTCCTTTCTGTAGCTCCTGTGATCACAATTGTGTGATTTACCACATTTGTCTAAATGAGTGCTCCAGTACTTACGGCAAGTCTGTCTGCTGTAGATCAAAGGTGTCCTGATTCTACTGTGTGTGGAGTGAGAGCAGTGAGATGAGTAAATATAAGCTGACTTATATGTAAACGGTTGGCAAGTGAAGGAAGTGCCCCACTGAGTTGCAGTTAAAGTGTTTTTTCTTTGTTGTTTGGGGTTTTTTTAATTCCCTGGGAATGAAAAGCAAAAGCCTGGGTGTTCAGTTATAACCCATGAACTAATGCATGCTTTTTGATAAATATAAAGACCAGAAATTTCTAACATCTGTCTTTACCATTCAGTTCTTTGGAATATGCACTTGTTACCATGATTTAAAGTACGACTGTATGCCTGCACTTTTCACTGTACTCCAGGTTCTGGAGCTGTCTTGTGCTGTATGTGATGACCCCTAATGTCTATGTTTTTGAAGAGCAGCTAGTTTCATACTTCAGAGAATCTTCCATAAAACTTTTTGCAGTATAAAGATCAAGTTGAATAGAGAAGGGCAAGAACAGGACTCTTTTTCTGATTTACTTTGTCGTGTCTATGTCAACATCAGAAGATGAGTTTTTCATGTTGCTGTGCTGTAGATTACAGTACACATTTCATACCTGCTACTGTTTGTTTTTTAGTTAATTGAAATTATTTCATATTTGAGCTTTTGTAACCAAGTCTAATTTTATTTCTCCAATTCTAGAAGACTGGGACATGTTAGATGTGGACGAAGATGAAAAGCTGACAGGAGAAGAGGAATTTGAACTACTGGCTGGGCCTCTTGGGTTAAATGATCGACGCATTGTACCTGAACCTGTTCAGTTCCCTGACAGTGACCCTCTGGGTGCTTCAGTTGCAATGGTGACCGCCACCAACAGTATGGAGGAAACATTGATGCAAATAGGTACATTTGAAATCCATTTAAAGAAAGAATGATAATAATAACAGCAGCAGCAACAACAATAATGATAACAGCTATCACCACCTCCTCCCCTTTTTAGTGGGGTTTTTCTAGAGGCAAGACAGGAACATCCTGACAGTATTTCCTGCCTACCACCATGAGGAAGTGGAGATCAGCTCTGAATTGTCCTTCTATTATAGGAAAAGTAGAGAGAGGAGTGTGAGGCATTATGAATTGACAGAAGGATTGAATTTTGCCAATAAAACTTCTGACCGTAGTCAGACAGTAGATGCCAGTAACATGTTTTGCAGAACCCAATGTATGGATTTAAGCTGGGACTTAAAAACAGTCCCCTCTGATGGAAAAGGGAATCAGAGGAATGATGAAGTATGTCAGATTGTGTTTGTGTCTCTTTGAAAATAAGGAATAATTAAATTATGGAGTATATTTCAGGAGTATATTTTCCTCTCGGTCATTATTATTGTAGTTCTGTATGTATGAAATGCTGAAAAATGAATCAGTAACTTAAGCCAACTTTGCTTCTGTGCTTATTACTACATCATAATGTTTTGATTTTCTTTAAACCCTAATGCAAATCATCATTGTTTCCAAGGCTGTCACGGCTCAATAGAAAAAAGTTCTTCTGGCAGGATAACCTTAGGAGAACAAGCAGCTGCCCTGGTAAATCCACACGACCGTGTCATGGCTCTCAGAAGAGTGACAGCTGCTGCCCAAGTGCTCCTGGCAAGAACAATGGTTATGAGAGCGCTCTCACTTCTGTCTGTCAGGTTTGTGGCATCTTTGGCAACACTTCTACCTTTCCTTATGTAGCCAGTTACCCAGTTCTGTTTGATAAGGATACAATTTCAAACTAATTGGGGAAGCGATTCTTGTGTCTGTGCTTACATAATACTGTTAAGAGAAAAAGTTCTGTTGATTTTGTTATTTTGAACAAAAATCAAGGGCTTTTACGTCCATTTCCACAGTGGTTCCAGTTGTAGCCTGGCAGCTGGCCTTGAATCCCTGGGATTAACAGACATCCGCACTTTGGTTCGTTTGATGTGCCTGGCAGCAGCGGGGAGGGCAGGCCTGTCTACGAGCCCATCCACAGTGTCCAGCTCCACGGAGAGATCCAGGAGCATCCACAGCAAAACCAGCAAGCCCATCTCTTGCCTTGCCTACCTGAGCACTGCAGTTGGCTGCTTGGCATCAAACACTCCCAGTGCTGCAAAGCTGCTGGTGCAGTTATGTACACAGGTACACTTCAGCAGTTACTTGAGACTACTTTGATTATTTGTGCTTTTACCTTGTCAGCTGGAAGGATCTCATTAGAGTCCTTTTTTATGGCTTAGCACAGGGCTATGTTTGATTGTTGGCAAAAATCAAGTAACTGTATGTGTCTTTGCTGAGTATTCTTTTCAAGTGGGGAAAATGGTTGTGCTTTTTCTGTTCATAGGGTTTTTCTGGTAAGGTTTTAATTTTTTAATTGTGTCAATTCTATGTGGAGAACAGAAAAAAAATGAAAATCTGTAAAACTATGCACAACTTGTGCAACTGAAAGTGTTTCTTGATCTGATAGTTCTGTTTGTTCTGAGTATTTTTCTCCAATTATTTTTTTTCAGAATTTGATTTCTGCAGCAACTGGTGTGAACTTGACAACAGTCGATGATCCGGTTCAGAGAAAATTTTTGCCAAGTTTTTTAAGAGGAATTGCAGAAGAAAACAAACTTGTCACATCTCCAAATTTTGTGGTTACTCAAGCACTTGTAGCATTGCTGGCCGACAAAGGGGCCAAACTTAGGCCAAACTATGATAAAGCTGAAATTGAAAAGAAAGGTATGATACAGCTTTGTTTTTAAATATCATTAGATCTTCAGTTCCTCATTTGTATGTAAGGGAGAGACTTGCTAGAATTATGTATGAATAGATACACTTTTAAAAATGTAAGCAAAAATTTTAAAAATTTGAAAGCAAAACTTGCTTTGATCAAAGGAATGTTACAGTTTATGACACGCATTTTACATAGAAATATGATCTTATTCCATGATTGTGTCTTTCACCACTTCAAAATATAGTCTGAATGTGTGTGTATTCAAAGCCATAGAGGTGAGACACTGAGCCTGGTTATGCCTCTTGATGAAATTAAGGAGGTAACAGCTGATTGCCACTACCCAAGTGCTGTCCTGTGTCTGAGGCAGAAATTTGCGCTGCCTCTGCTCTGAGAGATCAGGGAGCCACAAAGCAACAGCTGTGCCTCCTGCCAGGCTGGTGCTGGGATAGAGAGGGAGGACAGGGCAGTGACAGTGGCAGGTCTCTGTCAGAGGAGGCTTTTCCTGTTTAGAAAGCACTCACTCTTTGACCAGCCATTTTCATATGGTGGGAATAAGGCTATTTGGAATTCTGTTCTTAAGGTTCTTTTTGTGAAAATTGAACTGGGGTTATTTTGCTCTTCGTATCAGAAGAGTGTTTTTACTATAGTTCACGTGGTTGCAATGTGTGAAGATGCTTGTTAATCTCTTTCTGGAAATGCTGACTGTTGCTGTGTTCATGTTTGTACTCATCTAGGCATCATCTCACTGTTTTGTCTAAGCAGGTTTAATTGCCCATTTGTATGCCCATCCTTGCTATGATCCCTCTGCTGTAGGCCCTCTGGAGCTGGCGAACGCGCTGGCCGCATGCTGCCTGTCGTCACGTCTGTCATCGCAGCACCGGCAGTGGGCAGCGCAGCAGCTGGTGCGCACGCTGGCCGCGCACGACCGCGACAACCAGAGCGTGCCGCAGACCCTCGCTGACATGGGCGGAGACTTGCGCAAGTGCTCCTTCATCAAGCTCGAGGCTCACCAGAACAGGGTAAGCGCAGCTCCCCCGCTGCACTCGCTGCCCCGATCTCTTTGGCAGAGCACAGAAAAAGGAATATGGTGTTTTTCTACAATTACACTGATTGAAATGAAATAGGAAGTAATTTTTTGGAGCAAAAGTTATTGCTTGAAAAGTTATTGCACCTCTGAGGCATAAGAATGTTCGGCTTCTTGGAGGTTTCAGTTAAAGAGGTAATGAAAATGTTCTCATGGTATATTAAGTCAGCAGAATCACTCCTAAAGAACAATAAAGAATATTTCCTTAGATCTTAATTTGCATTAATTTTTCTGTCATAGTAGTTAACGTATTTGTGCAGTATTCTGTGCAGTAGCAGCCTGTGGAGCATGGGGCTGTATGAACTGTGGCATCCCTATCACGCCTGCTTAATTGCAGTAAAACTAGAAGAAGAAATCTAGTTTGGTTGTTGCAGAGTATTTCAATCACTGTCTCATTGGTTAGTGCTTGTTTAATGTTAGTGAACAAGCATACCCAAGTTTTAAATTCCAGGTTTGCCATGATTATTTTGGTATTTGTAGGTCATGACATGTGTTTGGTGCAATAAAAAGGGACTTTTGGCAACAAGTGGGAATGATGGCACCATCAGAGTGTGGAATGTGACAAAGAAGCAGTATTCATTGCAACAGACCTGTGTGCTCAATAAGCTGTAAGTTGATTCTTTACAACAGCCAGATACTTAATTTAACCTGTAATTGTGCAAGATACTGCAGGGTTGGCTCCATTACCTTCTGCACTTAAAATCTCTCATTTGTTTTCTGTTGCTATGTTTGTGGCATGCAAAATAAATGAAATAGCTTAAAACTGAAAGCAGAACTTAAATGTCAACCTGGTAAGAGTCTCCATAAAGAGGTCATGTCAATCCTGTTTAAAAACATCCTTAATTGGTATGAGACATGGGTGAAAATAAAAATCGTGTGAGACTGTCATATAGCAGAAAAGTGAATATCCCTTCAGTGGGTTCCAGCATATAACATGATCATTGCAAGTCTGATCATTTGATTCATGTGAAACAGGATTTTGACTTCAGAGATACAGGAACTAAATGTATTTCTACATAAGTGTCTTGGAAGTACTTGTTTTGTCATTTGGGTGTGTCCAAAAAAGAAGAAAGCAAAAGGAAAGATTAAAATCTAATTCTTTAATGAAGCATAGATGAGTAGAACTTGGAAGAATGAAGAAGCAATAGTGAACTGCTAGGTTGTTTTGTGGCAATTTTTTAGTGGTTGGCTTAGTTCTTGTTTGCTTGTTGCTGTTAGATGTGGCCTTAAAAACCAGAATGATGTAAAAATATTATAGCCTTCATTGTTCTGGTACTAAAAACAGTAAAAAATGTGGCTGCTGTGTATGACCATAAGGGCAATTAAAGGTGTCTTGCAGCCCTGTTACAGTTGGGCAAAGCAGACTTTAAAATGGAGTTTTAGAACAGTGTAACAGGAGGAAGAATTTAAAGTAGAATTGATAGCAAGATGTGCCTCTTTATTTCATGTTGTCCAAGCTAAACAGTTTCATTTCATGACTTCCCAGAAAATTTTGCCTTTGCTGAAGGTGTTAAATTTGAGAAATAAGTAGGTAAAGGTAAAGGGTTTCCATTTGAAACCTAACTTGAAACTTCTTGGAAATAAGTAGTATCTCATTCTATAATTTGAAATGGTTTTAGAGGGAATGTAGTACTGTGAGCAGAAAAACGTATTGTGTAAATCTGCTGTGATGGCAGGACTCCGGGTTCTAGCTCAGGTATTTTATGAGTTTTAGGTTTTCCTGTCTGCTTAAAGGAAATGCCCTCTTAATTTCATTTTTTATTCTGTTACAGAGAAGGTGACTCTGAAGAAGGTCTGGGATCACCCAGTGACCTTAGTTTATCTCTTGTCTGTTGGAGCATCAGTGGCAAGTACCTGGCTGGAGCTACAGAAAAGATGGTGAACATCTGGCAGGTCAATGGTACGTTCTGAATTGCCCGTGGGCAGTTCCTGGTCCAGCACATTTCTAGGAGAGCTACCAAGTCACTGCATGTTTGTTTACCACAGTTTAAATGCCTACCATCTCCCACAGTCTCTTGTAAACCTGTTTAGTTTGAGAAAGGTACTAACCCCAAGTGAAGATGTATATCACACATCCAAGTGGATGTGTGATATACATCTTCAAGAGGAAGACTTTAAACCCCTGTAATTTGTAATATTGGAAGGTTCATTCTGTTGCTTTGCACTTAAGAAAGTCACCAGTTACCGTGCCTATGGTAATAGACAGTCCCCAAGAAAAGTAGAAATTTACTGGGTACTGAAGAATTCAGCTTCCTTCCTTAACAAAACTACCTGACTTGAATGATAACTGAGATTTGTTACCTAGATTTTGTGTCTGCGTGAATTAATGAACCATTACTTTGTATTCTTGTAACTTAGGTGAATATGTAGTATGTCCTAGCTCTCAATAAGATCTCTTGATTTTTTTTTCCCATGGAAAGTATTATTGTTGTCTTTTCTTTATGAAGATGAAGTTTTAACAGACTTTGATGTCCTAGGAGGAAAAGGCTTATTAGATCTTCAGCCTCACTGGGTATCTGCTCTAGCCTGGCCAGAAGAAGGGCCAGGTGCAGCATGGACAGGAGACGCTCCCGAATTGTTGTTAATTGGGCGCATGGATGGATCTCTGGCTCTTATTGAAGTTGTGGATATTTCAGCCATGCACCGGCTGGAACTGGAACACTGCTACAGAAAGGATGGTAGGAGACTGCATCAGTATTTGAAATTAAAATTGTGAACACATTCCCACTTTTTATTAAGAAAGCTTATAACCATTTTTGGTTATTGTTATGGGATTTGATTTCTGGTTCATGGGAGCAGAAAAGTCTATGAGATCTCTATCTGGATCCTGATTGCCCCATAGCAGAGACAAACAGTGTGTAGTAACTTGGTAAGATCCTGCCGTTCCTTGCCATTGTGGACAATCAGTAGAGATCCCCTGCAGTGTTTACTCTGTCTGCAGATAGCATGCACAATGTCATTTGAATTCCTTAATGATTGCCATTTTTCCTTTGTAGTTCCAGTCCCAGAGTACATCAAGTAGCACCTCTTTGGTATTATTGCGTGGTTTTGCATACTGCTTCTTCAGGAACCCTACAGATTTTTTTTGGCAGAATCAAGTGAAGCAATATCATCTTGCTAAGGAAAGCAAGTTATTATCAGAGCATTTTTTAGAAGCCTATCTCGGATACATGAATAAGATTCAGTCTACCCTTTTTCTTTGACCTGGTATGGTTCTTTTCACTATGCCAGGAATATAAATTCAATTATTTTCATAAAAAGAAGAATGAGAAAACTAGTACAAAATAATCTCAACAGCTGTCATTACAGTGACACTCAGTTTCGTCTTTACCATATGAATTCAAGAAAAATTTCAGACCAGAATATGTTAAGTGGCCTTGGTGGTAGTGGACATTATTATGCACTTGATAGTTTGGACAACTGCACTGCAAAAACCTCTCTGGTAGGAGTGAAGTTCAGTTTAGTGTAATGAATGTTTGTATTGTCTGTTCACAAAGTGTCTGTCACATGCCTGGCCTGGTTCAGTGAAGACAGACCATTTGCTGTTGGCTATTCAGATGGAAAATTGCTCCTAGGAACAAAGGAACCAGCTGAGAAAGGAGGAGCCATTCTCATCGATGCACATAAGGTAGAGCTGGTCTTTCTTGAACTAACGTAGAATTTTTGTAGGTAAAATCTGTTCAAGCTGTTGTCTCTATTAGAAAGCTATTTATAAAGACAAGTGCAAATTATTTTAAAAACTCACATCTATTTCTGATACACATATTAACATAATGTACTGTAAAGGAACAGTCTACCAAATGTAAAAAAAAAAAGTAAACATAAACTTGATACCCTCCTTGCTATCAGAGATTGTGAAGTGTATGTACGTACAGTGACAGAAGTGAATTAAGCACACAGCTGTGCATTGACTGGATTTAAAAGACTAATTGTTTGACTTGGTAAAAGTGCTCATAATAAATTTTAATTTTGATCATGTCATGTGTTTTTGTTCAGCTTCCTGTACAAAACAAAAGGTGTTTTTCTAAATATGCACTTGCAAAGGTTTAGAACTTTTGCCTGGCCAGTATGTACTAATGAGTCATTAACAGTCCATGAATTATTTGTTAGGCTAAGAGCAGAATTCCTTAAATGAAATGTAGGTGTAGTAAGAGCATCTTGAGTGCTTCCAAGAGCTGCTGTGGGTGTGTGAAGCAGGGCAATCCTAGAAGGGAGCACTATGTGGCAATAAATCTGTACTTGCCTTCTTACTGTGGGCTGTCTTCCTTTACTACCTCAGACTCAAAGCTACATCAGGGGAAAAATAATCAAGAAGGGTTTGCGGTGAAAGGAAATCATCTTTTGCTATGTTTCCCATTTAGTTTCTTTCAGCAAACTTTTAGAAGTCTTTCATAGTGTAGTTCTGAAATGTGTCACTATGACTTTATAATTGCAACTTGCTATCTATTTATGTGAGAATAATTTTTTTTTCTTATTAGTAATTAAGTTACATTTGCTTTGAGAGTTAAATGTCCTCCTCACTCCTGTGTCACTTCATACCAATTTTTCATTTTTTATATTCCAATAGGATATGGTTGTTAGTATGAAGTGGGATCCAACTGGTAAGATTCTCCTGACCTGTGCCAAAGAGGAAACAGTGAAGCTCTGGGGGTGTCTGGGAGGCTGCTGGAGGCGCCTGCACTCCCTGTCCCACTCAGCCCTGGTGAATGGTATTGCCTGGTGTGCTCTGCCAGGGAAAGGACCCAAGGCCCAGCTTTTGTTAGCTACGTGAGTCATTGTTTTGTTGTTGTTTCTGTAGTTCTTTTGCAGGTCTTTTCTACCAGTCTGTCGTTTTTAGAGCAAAGAAAAGGATTGTGTTTTTGTTTTTTGTTTTGGGTTTTTGGTTTTTTTTTTTTGTTTGTTTGTTTGTTTTGTTTTGTTTTGTTTTTAATAATATTCTTTTAGTAAATCAGTTGCCATGAGACCCATGAAGTTCCAGAATTCAAATAAAAAGAGTGGCCCTGGTTGTATTACCAGCTTTTTTCTCCATGACCTGTGGGTGGTGGTCCTGCTTGGAAATTTTTTGCTTCATCCAAATATTTTTTCTGAGACTAATTAGTAGACATGGAAAAGCTACAGGATGTGAGGAATAGGAAAAAATGGATTTACCCATTAGGGGCAGGCCTTTCTACTTTAGATAATTGATGCAATGTAGTTTTATAGGAAGGTGGGGAAGACTACTGTTATATAAGTTAATACCAGACCACTGGTATTTTGTTAGCTAATATCTTTATTTTGTTTTTCTAATGTCACCTGATGTGCTTTAGGGGATGCCACAATGGTTTGGTATGTGTCTGGACTGTTCCCCAGGACATAGTAATCACATTGCAGTCCAGCTCAGCTTGCTCAGAAGGATGGTGGGAGCATGAAACAAGTGCCAAGGTAAAAGGAGGAAACTTGGTGTGTAAGAAGTCCTTTGCTCATTGTGAAGTTGAGAGAGGAGGAGAATGTGAGCGAGTTACTTGAATCTCAGCGTTTCCTGAGACAAGATATTTGCTAAAAAAAGATCACATTGCATGTGTGTATGTATAGGCATTTTCAGAACAGGAAATTGAAAAAATTATTTAAGATGAAGGCTAAAGATTATATTTTGATCTTTTTTCTTTCCTTTAAAAATTGATCAGTTTATCCTAAGATTTAGTGAGGGTTCAAAGTTTTTTGTAGATAAAGAATGAAGATTATTTTCACCTACATAAATTGTAATGTAGTCTTTGATGTTGATGGTATTTTGTAAGGGGAGGAAAGATGATAATGTGATCAAGATATCTATAAAATATTGTCATGGTCCTGGGGGTTTTTTAATTATTTAGTGGAATTTCGCCATCTGTGTGGATGATCAGTATTTATTGCAGAATACAGACACTGTCATGCATCTCCATTTCCTGGAAGTAGTGCAGTGTTCCATAAGTGTGCAATTGCTTGCAGGATGGATACAGGAAGGCAGTGGAAGTGAAGTGTGTGTTCCAGCTGAGAGGACACATCACTCCTGTCCGCACCGTTGCTTTTAGTCCTGATGGGCTGACACTGGTGTCTGGGGGCCTTGGTGGCCTCATGAATATCTGGTCTTTACGGGTAAGATCATCTTTGATGTGGCTTGGTTCTCATTCTTAGTAAGAGTATCTGAAATGGTCACAATATCAGACCAACTTCCACCCCACCATGTGTTTTAGGTACTTTGGCTAAAGTGTGGTGTAAAATAATGTTATAACATCACAAATAATAAAATATAAATTGAAATTGTACTTAACATTGAATTACTTTATGGTTCAGTATTGATTGACCCTGTAGGTTTGGTCATGTTAGTTAGGCTTTGCTGAACCAGCCGCTTTCTTTATAGTTAAGAACAATAGTCTCTTACGTTGAGGTTTCTTTAAAGAGACAGATAATGTGGATTATTAAACACTTCTAAATTCTTAGTTATACTATCTCCTTAATATGATAAGAATGAGGTACTTCTGCTTTTAGATTAAGCAGTTCAGTTTTTAAATAGTTATTGAAAGCTTGTGAGTATATCATCCCTTAGGAGTGTGTATGCACTTGAACAGAGATGTAGCTGTGTCTCCACCTGACTCCAACCTCTTCTCTCCCTAGGATGGTTCAGTATTGCAGAGTGTTGTGATAGGGTCTGGAGCTATCCAGACTGCAGTGTGGATCCCTGAGGTTGGAGTAGCTGCCTGCTCGAACAGATCAAAGGTGAGACAGAAATGTTTGAACATGTGTGCTTTCTGGCCCCTATGGAAACCAAGATGGTTGGTGATGAATCAATAGAGCTGAATGATCCTGCTTTGTGAATTTTTAATTTGTCACGTGACTGCTGTTGAACAGGATGTGTTGGTGGTGAGCTGCACCTCGGAGTGGATCTCTTCCAATCACGTGCTGGCGACATGCAGGACTGCGCTGAAGCAGCAGGGAGTTCTGGGCTTGAACATGGCTCCGTGCATGCGCGCGTTCCTGGAGCGCCTGCCCGTGATGCTGCAGGAGCAGTACGCCTATGAAAAGGTATGAGTAACGCAAATGTTCAGCATTTATGGCTAACATGAGTTCATTGTTTAGATCTCAGCTGGTTTCAGTCTTTCACAGAGAACCCAGAAGACTTTCCTACACTCTACTTGAAATATCTTTCACTATTCTCAAAGCTAGTAGTCTCCTAATTTGAAAATATTTAGACTATTAGAAAAACTTTGATTAAGCATGGAGGAAGGTGTTCTTCTACAGGACTAGCTTTTAAGGACCTGTATTTTGAAGTGATTGATGTGTGTTTCTAACTGGGTGTTCCTTTTCGTCCCTGCAGCCCCATGTGGTGTGTGGGGACCAGCTGGTTCACAGTCCCTACATGCAGTGCTTGGCATCATTGGCCGTGGGGCTGCACCTGGACCAGCTGCTCTGCAACCCCCCCGTGCCCCCTCACCACCAGAGCTGTCTCCCTGACCCCTCTGCCTGGAACCCCACGGAATGGGCCTGGCTCGAGTGTTTCTCCACTACCATAAAAGCTGCTGAAGCCCTGGCCAAGGGAGCTCAGTTCCCAGAGTCCTTCACTGTCCCAGACCTGGAGCCTGTTCCAGAGGATGAGCTTACTCTCCTGATGGTAAAAGTTGATGTATTGTCTCAACAGCCAAGTGTGCTGTTACTGAGCACGTGGTATGATACAGTGAACATCTCTGAACTGTAAACATTTATATTTAGTAACGTAAGCACCAGCAATTAGTGTAAGTTTATTTTTTAATTAACTGATTAGAATATACCATTAAGATTGCTCTGTGTGTGTGTATGTGTAATGAGTGCATGTCCGTTGCATATTAAAATACGAAACAACCTAAAAGTATGACAGTAATTTTCATATGTGATAGGAGGAACTGTAGAGCTTTGTAGTGCTATTTTAAGAGTAACGTTTTGTCACATTCCCACACCAAATTATTTTGCTAGTGTCAATTTTTTTCATGACTTGTTATGTAAACCAAGCAAGAAATTTTTGATTAAGAATTTTTTTATAAGCAAGCTTGTAACATTTCAAACCAGTGTTTGCAATTGAAACTTCAAAAAGCCCTATGCATCAGTAAGTAGAAAAAGATTACTTCTTCATCAATTTAGTTTTTCTTTCATTGATTTGGATTGCAAGTTATGGATAACAGTGTCATTGCTGGTCTGCACACATTTGTTATTATTGCTAAATGTTTAGAATAATTTAAATAGTGTTCTTAGAAAATATGTGTTTAACAGAAAAATAATGTGCATCTCTTGAGCTAAATATGGTAAATGTGGCTTTTGCTGTGTAGGATAACAGTAAGTGGATCAATGGCATGGATGAACAGATCATGTCTTGGGCAACATCAAGGCCAGAGGTCAGTAAAATTGATGGTTTGGAGGGGTTTTTATTCTTTTGAAATGTGGCAAGCTGTTGAAAAATGCTCTTGTTCTAAAG
Source organism: Oxylabes madagascariensis (assembly GCA_013400675.1). NCBI lineage: Eukaryota > Metazoa > Chordata > Aves > Passeriformes > Timaliidae > Oxylabes > Oxylabes madagascariensis. The sequence continues at coordinate 34,147 of VYZR01058300.1, forward strand.
CCTTCTTTCATGCTCTTGTATAGGATTGGCACTTGGGAGGCAAATGTGACGTGTACCTGTGGGGAGCAGGACGACACGGACAGCTGGCAGAGGCTGGCAGAAATGTCATGATCCCAGTGGCAGCACCTTCATTCTCCCAGGCCCAGCAGGTGATCGCTTAGAACCAGTCACAGTTTCATCATTTGCTGTCTATTGTTTGTACAGGTTGTCAAAATCCCTCTCCAAATGTCTTTTCAACTTGTTGTTTGAATTAACTCTAAGTATCTCAAAACATGGGTTTTACTGAAAAGGAAATATTGAATTTATTTGACAGATTCAAACCAAGAAGCCACTGAAATCTGACAACACAGGATTATTTTATATGAGCATGGTGTGAAAATAACTGCACAACTTTCACATAATACATCTGGCAGTTTTGCTTTCTGGAATAACATTGACTTGATAGAATATTGTCTTGATGTCATTGCAGAGAAAACAAATTAAAAGGAAGTGATGCGCTGTATCACAGCATTGCTGCATTTAGTATATAATTTATTAACATTCCTTTATGTCTTTCTAACCTAGGTGGTTTGTGGTCAGAATTGTACTTTTGTCATCCAAGCTAATGGCACAGTTTTGGCTTGTGGTGAAGGGAGCTATGGGCGACTGGGACAAGGAAATTCTGATGATCTTCATGTCTTAACTGTCATTTCGGCACTGCAAGGTAAAACTATTGTGTTTGAGAGGAGTCCAGTGATGAAGCACAAATAAGCATTTTTATAGTTAGTGTAATTGTTTCTGCTGATACTCTTCTGCAGATTTACTTTATTTACAAAATATTGTAGTTTTTAATTAAAAATTTGAAGAAATACACAAGATTTTCATATTTCCATAAGATTTAAATGCCATGTTAAAATTCCTATGCCTAAAATTTTGTGCCTAAAATTTTAAGAAGGCTTCAGGGAAAACTGTGTGCTCAAATTAGGAATATTTAATTTCAAAACTAATGGCAGGACAGAAGCCCAGGTTCTCCATCAGAAAACAAAGGTTTTGTTCAAAATAAAAATAAACTAATTGCTATAAAAAGAAGCCTTACTGTGGTTTGTTCCTTTCCCCAGACCTAATTGGCTGCCCCAAGGCACCCATGGTGTGTAAGAGTCTGTTATAAATGATGCTAAGCTTTGTTTTCTCACTTGTCTTTGCCAGGCTTTGTTGTGACACAGCTAGTGACCTCCTGTGGGTCTGATGGACATTCCATGGCTTTAACAGAAAGCGGAGAAGTCTTCAGCTGGGGAGATGGGGACTATGGCAAGCTGGGCCACGGGAATAGCGACAGGCAGCGCAGGCCCAGGCAGATTGAGGCTCTGCAGGGAGAAGAAGTCGTGCAGGTTTCAAAATATTTCTGTCTCCTTCTAGCTGCAGGCCTGGGAGCCCAGTGCTGTAGAGCTGCATGAAAACAGGCAACTTCTTACTTCTCTGGGCTTTATCAGCCAAGGTGGTAATTTCCAATTAAAGGATGTCAATACCACAGAGATACTAGTTGATAGTTGGTACTGGAGAGGACTAGAAATAGAAGGAGCATGGAAGAAAGGGGTGATTTAAAGATGATCAAAATGCTGGCATGATTTATAAGCTTCCCTTCCTTGTCAGATGACTTTGACCTACAAAACAGGTCACCAAGACCTCCTCCTAAGTACTAACAGTGCACAAAACCGTATTTGCTTTTGACTGGAGGTTTTTTTATAAAAAAATTAGATAATCATACAGCAAATTCGTCATGCAAATATTCTCCAGTCCCCCTCTGTAACATTGCCATTGAAAAGAGTTTAGAGATGAGTTGCTGGAGAAATCGTTAATACTAAAGTGTTTGTATTTTAGCTCTTTAAAAAGGAATGTAGTTTAGGGTCAAGAAAGGTATTACGTATATACATGTAATAGTTAATAAAAACTTCCACTCAAATCTAAAATGTGTGTAAAAATAATACTGATTTTAATTCCAGATGTCATGTGGCTTCAAACACTCAGCTGTGGTGACAGCAGATGGCAAACTTTTTACATTTGGAAATGGTGATTATGGTAGATTGGGGCTTGGAAATACTTCCAATAAGAAACTTCCAGAAAGAGTGACGGCGCTGGAAGGTTACCAGATTGGCCAGGCATGTTTTATTTAAAATTAGCAATGTATCTTAGTTTAAAGCTCATGTTTTTAACATATTTGAGTGTTCACTTTTGGTTTTTAACCTTGGCTTTTATTTTGATATGATGGCAGAATTTGACTATGCATGATTTTTTAAAATAATTACTTTCCTGACTCTTTTGATCCTCTTTGTGAAAAACTGCCCATGTTTTTAACATTTTAATATTTCAAGATTTAGGCATTTTTAAGGATGAGTTCATGAGATTTTCTGTATTTTTAAGAAGGGAACGTGTGCCATACTCTCCTTTGGTTCTATGAGCTGGGAGAAGGCAAGTGTTGAAAGAATACTGCTGTATTTTTTTCAGTCCTAATGTCTTGGAGACACTCTAATAAGCAATGGTTTTAGTGGTTTTACAGGGATAGTTCATTTTTAAAGCACAATTTTCCTTCTTAAGGGTAGTTGGTATGTTTGAGTTAGTAAGTCATTAAAAGCAGTGGTAATAACATTGTTTCTCTCATCCAGGTGGCCTGTGGCCTCAATCACACTGTGGCTGTGTCAACAGATGGCTCAATGGTTTGGGCTTTTGGAGATGGAGATTACGGTAAACTTGGTTTGGGAAATTCCACTGCAAAGTCCTCACCACAGGTTAGATTCCCAGGGAAATGATTCTTTGCATAAACTTTCAGTGCTGTTAAAGGTGTTGCACAGTGTTGAGAGCTTGATTTCCAGTTGTTATTAGTTCCATGCTGTTGTTACACAATCTGGCACAAATAATTCCGATAGCACCTTATGCTGAGCCTGGTACTCAATAATTTTGTGTACATCATAGTGGCTGTGTCCCAATAGCAGTACAAATAGTGAAAATCTGAGGCTTATTTTAGAGAAGAGAGATTTCTTCTTTTGAAAACTGGGGAGAAGGTTGTTTACACAGCCATCTACTTCTTCCCATGCCACTCCCCCTCACTCCCAGAAAAAAAAATGGTATTTTGAATCATTGTACATAGAATAAGGTGTTCATTCCATTGAAAAAAAAGGTGTTTCTGTTTCCTGTATTAATTTCCAAATGTTAATTAAAATAACGCTACAATGTGTATGCTGCACAGTGGGAATAAAAAAATTTCTTTTTTGGAGGCAGGAGTTACAGATTAAATTTGCATTTGCTTTCTGTTTATATCCTGGTAATACTATAGCTGGTTTTCCTTTCACTTTGGCCCACAGAAAGTGGATATTCTTTGTGGAATTGGAATAAAAAAAGTTGCCTGTGGAACTCAGTTCTCTGTTGCGCTGACAAAAGATGGTCATGTGTATACTTTCGGCCAAGGTAAGACAAACTGCTCTTTGAACATTTCCATATATAGACTTGCGTATATTGCAGGTGAAAAGGAAGAATATTAGGACATATTTCTAAGACTGACCTAATGCTACTTTTTAGAAACATGCTGCCCTAATCTAAATTTTGAAACTTGAACAATGCAGTTTTAACGTACACTTGAAATCCAGATTTGTAGCTCTGTCTAGTTTGATCTCAGAACAACCTTTCATTTTACTAACTTACTTTTTGAAGAGCATTTTCCTAAAACTTCATTGAATTTTGAACATCCAAAAACATAGAGTTTCTTCAGAGTTTACATTGTCTAATTTAGCGCACATACTTACACACGTTTAACAATCTGGGCAGGAAGACTTCCATGCGCACTGAATGCAACATGCAGAAACTTCTGAAGTCAGTTAATTCGTGTTTGTTATAAACCCATGCATTTAGATTTAGCGGCCTCGGTTTAGTAGAATTTGGTCTTGTTTCAGACTGACCATGGGCACAACAGCTTTAGCAGCGTAAACGAGCACTGCAGGCAGCAGCGGTTTGCAGGGAATACCCATGCCCTTAGTCCCTAAAGGGTTCCCCTCGTGTCCCAGCCCCAGGACTGGACAGGACTTCTGTCTGTCCCTCCCCTGCTTGTGCCTGTCATGAAACTGCCTTGAGTGCTGCTCACCCCTCAAGCCCACTGCTTGCCCTTGCAGATCGCCTGATTGGGTTGCCCGAGGGCCGCGCTCGCAACCACAACCGGCCGCAGCAGGTGCCACTGCTGGCCGGGGTCTTCATCGAGGATATCGCCGTGGGCGCCGAGCACACACTGGCCCTGTCCTCCACAGGAGACGTCTACGCCTGGGGCAGCAACTCCGAAGGCCAGGTACACCCTGTTCTCTGCTCCTGACCTTTGGGAGCCTCTCGCTGCCCTTCACAGCTGTGCTAGGTGTGGCTTTCCTTGGGTGGAAAAGAAAGCTTTGATTTTCCTTCCCTCCTTCACCCCTCAGCATGAGCGTGTTTTAGGCAGTTTCCATTATGTTCTTGTTTTTACTCTCTGTGCTCTTCCATTGTACCAGTTTGGGAAAGCACTCAAAATATGCTATCCAAATTACTCTCTTCCTGGCTTTTTTTAAAAATTGAAGATTTTCTCCTAATTCTTAATTGTCATCCATCTTTTCAATATAATAAAATTTATGGTTGGTTCAATCAGATTTTTGAACTCTTTAGTTGCTTTTCATAATGAAAATATAAATTTTTAATAAACTCCTTTTTAAAGGAGTGATTTTTTTGAAGTCAGAAAAAAATTAGTAAATGAGAAATTCTTCACATACATAAAAACTCAAATTTTTCAACTGCAGGCTGCAAATTTAAGGACGAGTCTCTTGATGTATTAGCTACTGGTGTTTCAGGAAGCTTGGGCAAACTTCATCCTGTGGTGTTCTAGGATTGAGTCTTTGAGAAGGCTGGTTGAGCAAGGTTTTTGGAATAATTCTTGAAGAACTTTGAGGTGTTTTTTTAAAATTACTTTTATTTGGGTGGTTTTTTTTTTATATGGTACTTTGTATTTGTGGAAGGGAAAAAAGTAGTGTAAAAATGAAGAGAAATTCATTCTGAAAGCTGTTTCTATGATTTTTCCTTGTGGTTCAAAATACTGGTTTTATGTGAAGTGGGGAAAAAATATAGTTTTGTGATAACGAAATTTTTAACTCACAGAATACGAGATTAGGATATGATATGAAGCTCAGTGAACAGTCACAACTTTTCAAGCTTCAGGAAGTGTTCTCTTTACGCAAACTGTGTTTTTGTAAACCGGGATTTACATTCGAGAACAAAAATGCTGTTTAAATGACAGAGGAGATGTAGGAGCTTTGTTGTCTATGTATGGGAGACTGCAATACAGGACTTAGCAGCATGGATCAGATCCTCAGTATGGGAAAGATTTTTCAAGAAGTCTCCAGCTTTTTTCAGGTCTCTGACACCTGGATCTGTTACTCTTGTTGGATGGAGGTGCAGTATTTTGTCAAAAATAAAAGGTCAATATATATATATGGCAGATATTTTTAATCACAATATATGCTGTGAACAAATACGATTTTTTTTTTACCATCTGCTCTGAATTCTTGCTCGGAGAATTGTAGAAATGTAATCAGTTTTTGATTGTTGCCTTTTGGCAGCTGGGGCTGGGCCACACCAACCATGTGCGGGAGCCCACGCTGGTGACGGTGCTGCAGGGGAAGAACGTGCGGCAGATCTCGGCCGGCCGCTGCCACAGCGCAGCCTGGACAGCTCCGCCCGTCCCCCCTCGAGCTCCAGGTGAGAAACTGAGCTTTTGTCTGGCCTTTTCTTTAGTTCTGCTGTCTCCTGGGGTGTGAGTGTGACAAGCATTTCTGAATATTTAGGACAAAATAGGTTTTGTTTTATATCCATACCTTGTTTTGTTTGATATCCAAATTATCTTACTCTGTTTGGCTTCTGTCGTGGTTTAACCCCAGGAGGCAGCTGAGTACCATGGAAAGCTACTGCGAGGAAAATCAGCTTCATCCCAGCCAAAGGAATACAGCTCCCCTTTCACAAACAGTGCTTGGTTTCCCTCTTCATTGCAGGTGTTTCGGTGCCTTTGCAGCTTGGTTTACCTGATGCCATTCCACCCCAGTATGGGGCACTGAAAGAAGTGAGCATTTATACAGTGAGAGCAAGGCTGAGACTGCTGTACCATTTTTCTGACCTCATGTACTCTTCCTGGCGATTACTTAACCTCAGTCCCAATAACCAGGTAAAATTCCATTTGAAAAAGCTGGCTTGGCTCTGTTATTCTGCTAGAGGGTTTCTGACTAGATCTAGACGGACGTTAGTAATAGGCTCTGTAATTTTCTGGTAAAAAAAAAATTTAAAATAAACAATTCCGGAGTAATGCAAACTTTGTGAAGGTACTGCTTTACATTTTCACTTACGCTATCACTGACAAGTCAATATTTGCAAAAGCTTACTAGCCTGAAAACTAAAAGCAAAAAATGCTGACCTGTTTCCTGAAACACTGAAGTGCTAGTCAGGGTTTTATTCTGTAAACAATGGAATTATAGCCTTTATTGATACATTTATATATTGATACATTTATATCCTATATTGATACATTTATTTCCATTTATTGCAGAACAGTACATCTCATTATAACGCTGGAACCTGGGGGATAGTGCAGGGACAGCTGAGGCCCTTGCTGGCACCGCGGGTGTACACCCTGCCCATGGTGCGCTCCATAGGCAAAACCATGGTGCAGGGCAAGAACTACGGGCCCCAGATCACTGTGAAAAGGATCTCCACCAGGTAAGTGCTGCTCTCACAGGCCTTGGGTTACACCTCGTGTGCATACTGAGATTCATACATTGCCTTCTGTTTTGGCATTCTGAGCTCTCTCTGGACAGCTTTGTTGATAGAGTGACTCAGAGCCTTTACATGATCGTGAGTTACATTTGTGGCTGTCTCTTTCCCCCAAAGGGGTCGGAAGTGCAAGCCCATTTTTGTCCAGATAGCAAGGCAAGTGGTAAAGCTGAATGCATCAGACCTTCGCTTACCCTCCCGTGCTTGGAAAGTGAAGCTGGTTGGAGAAGGAGCTGATGATGCAGGTGGAGTGTTTGATGACACCATTACAGAAATGTGTCAGGTACATCTGTGAATATTTTGGAAACGTGTAACAGGAATGTATCACATTGCAGTTGCAGGAAAAAAAATACTGTAGCCTGACATAAAGACAGGTCTTAAACATGTCATTACTACTTAAAATCATCCTACCATGTTTACTTTCTCTCAGTGTTTCATATTAATTTGTGAGGAGTAATCACCGAAGTGAAATATTCTGTCTTGTAATGCTATAATGTCTTAATAGTTCTGTCATAAGTTTTCTTTCCCTCTTTCTAAGAAGGCTTTTTTGTTGTTGATTTTTAAGGAACTGGAAACTGGAATCGTAGACCTGCTTATTCCTTCCCCAAATGCTACAGCTGAAGTAGGCTACAATAGGGATAGGTAAGTTGTCCAGGACTTGCTTTTATTGTAGATGGTAGTGAGTGAAAATCCAAATCTTCTATTGACTATTATATGATGAGACTTCATGATTGTCTCCAGTGTATTTTTTCCTTCAGGCTGCGTTGTCACTTCATTGTTGAGCCAGGGCATGGCCTTAGTATGGGCTTCCAGGATTGCTGGTGGCAGAATTCAGAGTAAGCATCAAGATGCCAGGCTTTGTGCTCAGGAGTTCTGCCTCCCACAGCCTCCAATGTTTTAACAGCTAAAGATAACAATAATCTTACTTGGACAGCCCTTGCTAAGTGTGCTGGTAGTTACTGTGCTGTGCTCAGAAGTGTTTTCCCTTTTACTTCTAATGAAGTAGCACAGAAATAATACTCTTTTCGCTGCTTCTTTGTCTTTTCAGGTTTCTCTTTAACCCTTCAGCATGTTTAGATGAACATCTGATGCAGTTTAAGTTCTTGGGCATTCTCATGGGTGTAGCTATTCGTACAAAAAAGCCATTAGATCTTCATTTGGCTCCAATGGTCTGGAAGCAACTTTGTTGTATCCCACTCATCTTGGAGGATTTGGAGGAGGTAGATCTGCTCTATGTGCAGACCCTCAACAGCATTCTTCACATTGAAGACAGTGGGATTACTGAAGAAAATTTCCATGAGGTAAGATGGGAAAGTTGGTGCTTTTAGATTTATTCTGAAAGCAGTTACTTTATCAGAGTGACCTTCACATCAGTATTCCTATAATTTCAATCTCTATTCTTGGGATAACAAGCACTTTGTGTGCATTTAGAATAGTTTGTGATCTTACTATATGTAGTTCTAGATGACTTGTAGTAAAATGTTATGCTTGGATCATTGGAATGACTTACGCTTTTCTTGTTTTGCATAACAGATGATTCCTTTAGATTCTTTTGTTGGCCAAAGTGCTGATGGTAAAATGGTTCCCATAATCCCTGGAGGGAACAGTATCCCACTTACCTTTTCAAACAGGAAAGAGTATGTGGAGAGGGCAATTGAGTACAGACTCCATGAAATGGACCGACAGGTAAGAACCTCACTGTGACCTGGCCCCGTTGTTAGTGGGAACAGGGAATTTGTGCCTACTTCCATTACAGTTTATTCAGTGATAAGAAAAGCTTGACTTTCTGCATCCTTCTGGGTCTCTGTGTTGTTTTCTTCCCCACAAAGTGTTTGGCCCTTTTTAAAAATTTAATCTTGTTTTTTCTCACTAATTGCTCAGTTGGCAAAAGAGTGTTAGAATCAGAGTTGGTCATCCATTTGAGTAGCCCCATTTGAGAAAAAAACCTGCATTCTTGCATGCTGGGTACTCTTAACTGGACATGTGAACAACACAGAGACTGGCTAAAGTAAATATTATTGACAAACATTTGTTTAACTTGGAACTCTTTCTCTTTTATTATGACACAAATCCTGCAAGTATTTCATGGTATGTTTTGGGAAGTGCTCATTACCTATTTACATAGTTCTGTGTATTTTGTCATTTGTATAGGGACCCTTGTGAAAGCAGTATTCTAATTATAAGGTAAAGATGCCTGTGTGATATTATCTGCGTTAGAAAACAGCTTCCTCATCAGAGGTACCAAGTCCCAAGTCTTGCAGAACAAGTACAGCATTCTCACCATACAGCTGAGCTGCAACAAAGTCTTCTTTGTATTAACACAGTTGCTTGGTTTAACCATCATCATTTGTGCTGCCAACTTGTAATTCTTTTAAGTAGTTCTGTTTTGGATCAGAACGTGTTTTTTAATGTGCAATTACAATTAAAAGTATCTGTAATATTCTCCAGGATTTTGAGAAAAAAATAGCCGTTGCCAGGGCTGCATGTGTGGGAAGGCTGTATTTGGCAGACTTTGGTAATTCTATCTCTTGATGCCATTTTTCAGCTGAGAAGTTACTTTTGTGTTTGGATGGTTCAGGAAGTGGCAGAGATCAGACAGTAGCACTTCAAACATCTCTCCCGTTTTTGGCCAATAGGTGGCTGCTGTCAGGGAAGGAATGTCTTGGATTGTTCCTGTTCCTTTGCTGTCCCTTCTGACTGCCAAGCAGTTGGAGCAGATGGTCTGTGGAATGCCAGAAATATCAGTTGAGGTTCTGAAGAAGGTTGTGCGATACAGAGAAGTTGATGAGCAGCATCAGCTGGTACAGTGGTTCTGGCATACCCTGGAAGAATTTTCAAATGAGGAGAGAGTCCTTTTCATGAGGTTTGTGTCAGGAAGATCTCGATTGCCAGCCAACACAGCTGATATCTCTCAGCGATTCCAAATAATGAAGGTTGATAGGGTAAGACACTGGTATTATTATTATTACTATTATTATTACTATTATTACTATTATTATTTCTTCTCTAGTATAGTCTGTGCTTTGGCAGTAGGAGACAATTTCCATAATTGCAAATTTACAGAAAAAGTATGGGATTGGATATGCCCTGAGTTAATAAACTCAGACATTTTGGTTGTGTAGGACATATGCTGCATGAGTTGTATCTTAATTTAATTGGTGTAATTGGTTATTGGAGATCAAGACAAGAAACAGACCTTTGTCTACCATAACTGTTCCAATCTCTGTTCATTTAGTAATTTTCTTTCTGTTTTTAAGTTCTAAATTCGTGTAAGTGGCTACATACGACCACTAGTGAACTCTCAATGTTTTAAAACAACTGCAATGGGTTTAAAGTGTACTGTTGTACATATAGGGTGCATTCATTTAGAATTACTTTGGGGTTTTCTGCAGTGAAAGCACATTCTCTGTGAGCAACACGAACCAAAAACTTGACAAAATCTCAGCTAACGGGTTTGTCTGTCATCTTTGGTTAGGTGCAATCTCTCAGATTGCCTTGCGCTAAGACACACTATGGTGTGTAATTTGAACATTGTTTGGTATCTTGCAGTGGGCTGCTAAACAGCAGTGTGATCAAATTTTCAAAAGGCTGAATGCAGTAGTGGGTTGAGTTACTTGCAGAGTAGGTGCTACAGTGGTTTTGGACATACTTAAGGATCGAACCAGTGCTGTAAGCAAGGGAGGTCAGTCTGCTTCTTAAAAGGAATTTGAGATAGAATGTGAAAATTACAGAGGCAAGGAGCAATGAAATGCGGGTATGTTGCATTTTTAACTTCATTCACAACTTACCAGTGTCCCACCTTTTATCCATTTCCACAGCCTTACGACAGCTTGCCTACCTCACAGACTTGTTTCTTTCAACTGAGGCTCCCACCTTACTCCAGTCAGCTAATCATGGCAGAGCGTTTGCGCTATGCAATCAATAATTGCAGGTCTATAGACATGGACAATTACATGCTCTCCCGGAATGTGGACAATGCAGAGGGCTCAGACACAGATTATTAACATTCTGTGAACAAAATCATCTTCCTTTTACTACAAATATTGCCCTAAGTCCAATTCATCGTTGACATAATTTTACAGTAACCATAGATGTTTTAGGAGTATAAAACCAGATCTTAATAGATGGTGGCCACATTTTAGTTACTCTAAATGTAACAAAAAATTAGATGTTTTTATTTTTTTGTGATTGTAAAAAAGAAAAAAGGAAAAACAACAAAAAAAGTATGATCGGTAAGTTTTTTCTCCTTTTTTGGTCACTTTTGATAAGTTTGCATGGAGACATTTTGGTGCATTTTTGTTGAGAATAGTACATTTGTAAGCCCTCCCAGTGAACATGAAGAGTTGTACATTGTGTATAATTGTTCATTAGCCAGGACAGTTTTACATGAATATTCACATATTTATTTTGTTTTAATTTGAATTGCCTGTGCAGGGTTCCTTCTGCAGAGAAAAATAAAGCAAATTCAAGACTCAGTTGCTTGTATGCATTTGTGAACTGTGGTTGGTTTACTCAGGCTTCATACTTTTCTATTTTGTCTCAAGAAATGATAGTCTCACAGTGTTGAGACAGGGTATGATGTTTGAAGCATCTTTCAGTGTTTACCGTGCCAGACTGTGCTGTGTAGCCCCGTACTCTGCCTTCTCCTGGCCTGAGGCCCTGCCTGCTCAGGTGTACTGCTGTTCATTCCTCATGCTGCAATACAAGTTCATGCTGTGCTTGGTTCCTTCTTGCTTTTTGTTTAAACATTTTGCTCCTCCAGAGTAGTTGTTGACAGTAACAGCATGCTGCCACCTTGATTCAGAAAACTTTAAATATTTTGAACAAAATAATATTATTTTTTAATGGACACACTGACGTAGTTGATTCCTGCTCAGAGTACACAAAAATTAAAATTGAAGGGACAGGGTAGTAGTCAAGGCTGTGGATTTTATTCACATTTTTAGTTTTACCTTTGGTCTCATTTTGTTGCAGCTGTAACTATTGTAATCAACATGGTTTGGCTTACATGGTGATTGATGTTCCTTTTTGGTTAGGACAGCAGTGTACTGTACAAGGATATCTTTGCTCTGTGCCTTAAGAAAGTGCTGGACAATAGATAATTGCCCATTGTCTCTATGAAGGACATCGCTGATGTCAAGCTACAAACGCTGCTTGGTGTTCAGAGCATGATGTACCTGGGGGAGGAAAAGAGGAGAGGCTGTTCCCAGGTGAGTCAGAGCTGCTCTGCTCCCATTTCCCCCAGCCTCTTCCTCCCTCACCTTCTTGGGAAGATTCTGTGGGGACTGAGGGCTAGTGAAAGTGTTTATTGGTGTCATCTCAGCTGGGGCAAGACTGGTCCGAGTCTCGAGTGTAGGATAGAAATTCCTGTTGTTTTCTCTCATGTGTCTGTTGTATGTTGGCAAGGATTGATTGGGAAATTTCTTGGTTGTCCAAGACTAAGCTGCTATATTGCTGCCAGTGCTCAGAGAGAGGGCTTGGTAAGCTGTAGAAATTTGCAAATCCAGGTTTTATCTGGTGAAGTTCTCTCAGTTAGGACTATTTGTTGGCTCTTGAAAAAGGCAAAAGCCTAGCTATGATTGAAGACCACACTGCAGTGAAACATCTGAGGGGGGACCAGGAGTTGGGGGAAGGAGGGTCTCAGGGCTCTGAAATCATGCAGGCTTGATTTCCTGCCTCATTGTGTATTAGGTTTCAAATTGGACTGAGATGTTGATGTCCCATCACTGTGTTGTGAGGATGTATAGTCACATCTTGGCCTAAATGTGTAGATTTAATAGGTTAAAAATACACTATTTAAACAAATAACTATTCTATTAAGTCCTGTATTATTGCCTTCTACACCTCATGGATGTCTGACTTAGTGGTACTGATTTGTCAGCCCGTTTCAATCAGCACAGAAAATAATAGAACTGTGCCTAAAAATGACAGTTTTATATGGACTGTGCAGTTGGCTTTCTGGATAATGAAGATCTTTTTGGAGGCAGTTTACAGTAAAATCAGAGGGGGTGTTGATTAAAGCTTTGTGTTTGATGGAACTTCATTGAGTTGGAACTGAAGAAAACCATAGACATGTTTCCATCCTTCCATAATACCCTGACATACCCTAAGTAAAATGTCATCGTTTTCTATACTCAATTTTTAAATTGGATTGTGAAGTAAGCAAATTCATTATTGATGCTGAAAAAATGTATCAATATAATTGTGTTCAAATTTTACCATGTCATGAACAAATATCCCCAAGGAGAGGAAGAACAAAGTAATTAAGTTAGAGCATTTTTATAGAAATAGGCAAAGAAATCAAGTGGAGAGTGTTCAAAGAACCTTTTTAGCTCTATAAAAGAAAATTAAAAAACAAACCACAAGCCCCACAAAATACCCTGCCAACCGTGCCCCCCTCCCCCTCCCTCCCCCCCCAGTCCTGGTAGAAAACTGGCAAAAAGGCTTAAGTAATGTGTAGACAGATGCAAGTGTGCTTTCGTATCTTGTAGCTGCTTGAAAATCTGTTCCTGTTATGTCTGCAGAGACATGTCTTTCACCACAGAGTGCTGGGAGAGCTGGTGGCATGAGGAGGTCCTTGCTTGCTGCCGTGACTGTATAAATTCATACCTTGTTTTGGCTTGTCAGCAGCGTGTGGAACTGCTGTTGTGTATCCCAGGTAGGAGTTGGGTCAGCTTCCCAATTCCACATCACAGTAAATTTGTTCAGCTCAGCAATGTTCTTTCATAGCTGTCAGTGCTGGGTGAGGATTGCTGCTTGTCCTTGTCCGCAGTTCCAGTTTTCTTCCGTACCTTGTGGTGTGTAAGGGCCTTACTTAAACTCGAGGAAGGACTTAATGAAATACCAGTTTTAGAGTGTCCATGCTGTTAAATAGCTCTAAGTAAAGAAGATGCAATAATTTATTTTCCTCATTGGTTTTCTGGGTGAGTATTTCTTACAGATGCTCATACAGATCAAGTATTTCCAGTTTCAAGGAACAACAGAGAGAAACAGTTTTTTCCTGAAGCCCATCCAGGAGGAGATGCATGCATTTTCCCAGTACACCCTTTACAAAACAACCATTTGTTTGGACTTGACCAGAATCCACAGAAGAAGCCACAGCTGCCTCAGTGAGGTAAAATACCCACACTGATTATTTTGCTGCATTTAAAGCTGAACCAATTTTCTTGATGCTTTTTCAAGCATCAGCTTTTTTTCTGGCTTACTGTCTGGGATCATGTTAGCACTTCTCTCTGCTCTCAGCATTAATGAAGGACACTTTTCCCTCACTCTGTCTAGCCCAGCTTGTGTTACATTGCGGCAGAAATCCACATGGAACGTTTGCAGTGATGCTCCGTGGAGGGTCACTGCCTTCAGGGTGTGGTCGGTGATCCGCACACAGTTCTCCAGTTTGAGGCTCTTCAGGTTTGAGCAGTTCTTGAGAAGCTGCAAAATGCAGTCGTCTGTAACGTGGCCACATCCGGAGAGGGTCAGAGACAGCAGATTTGGACATCTGAAAGCAGGATGGTGACAGGTGAGGTGGGAGAAATGAATCAGAGAGCTTGCAGAAACAAACAGGATCAAGAAAAAAATATGAAGGCTGGAAAAATGCATCCTCTTCATCAGGAGGAGCAAAGAGGTGCAAGTAGGTGAACGCACATGTGAGTCTTAATGTTCTGCTTAACTAAAGGCAAAGCTTACCTCCTTTGCTTTTTTCTGTTGGTAGCAACATCTCTAGCTCAGGTGGCACAGGGGCATGTGTGGAGGCCTATTTAAACTGCAGCTGCACCCTTTTTTCTTAAGGAGTGGGATGGTGCTGTGTTTCCCCAGGCACAGACAGTGGAGACCCAGTAGAGAGGAGATTCATTTCAGGATGAAGTGGAGGACAATTGAGAGAAGAGACTGCTGTGCAGACATGCTGAGCATGAGCAAGTAAGGCCCTCCCACTCTTCATTTTCAGGAATTACAGATACATTTTATCTCCTTGGATTTACGGAATACCCAGCTGCTTCCTGGAGAGTGTCAATGTTCAAACCCCACATAGCTCTTAAATAACTTTCCTTTGAGTCACTGAAACTGGTAACTCTATTGTTATAAACAATGATGCAGCAAATGAAAAAGCTTTTTCTTGCTGCTTGAGTAGGCCTGGGGAAGTACAGGAAAGGCCTGTCTCCAGTGGGGTGTTCATGCTGTACAGGAGCTGTCCTGGAGCAGTTGCTGTGCTGAGCAGGGCCCTGTGCAGCAGCCTGCAAACCTGTGCTGTGTCTGGCTCCTGGCTCAGCCCCCTCTCCAGGCAGTAGCAGTTCAGGATCCACCTGTTTAGTTAAACAGAGCATCACACACAGGTCTGTGTTAACGTTGCTCTTGTGAGACCTCTAGACAGATTTTTTCTTTTAACTCTTTTCTGTTAGAAAAAGTTGGAGGAGAAACCTGGCAGCAGTCAAGAAAGGCTCTAACAGAATAAAACTACTTCAAACTCAGGAAGAAAAGCTAGATATTTGCATTTTTCTTTCTACACAGTGCTAGGAATTTTGACTGGGAATGCTTTCAATGGGTTGCAGCAAAAAGGGTCAGGACCTTGTATTATCCTTCCTAGGCACACATATCCTGATTTCTACTTAATTAATCCAGATTTTTATCAGTTGTTCTAAAACAGCTACTTCAGAAATCTGGCATTTGCAATTTAATTCCTTTTTTGAAGCTGCTTTTCAGTTCTTGTTTTGAGATTGCACTGCTGCTGGCTCTCACTAACACACTGTTCTGTCACTATCTATGATTGATTGGCTTTTTTCAGTTGTTGTTCCAAAGCTGAGGGCTGGCTGTGGCACAGGTGCACCCTGTCAGGGAGGCACAGCCATGGTCCCAAAGCACAGCCAAGGGGCCAAGCCAGCCAACGCTGGAGTCACCCACACACAGCAGGACTGGCTATACCCCATGACCCTCCTCCTGTCATTGCTCTGCTCTGTCCTGCCTTGCAGCAGCAGAGCTGTGAAGAAAAAGCTGTGCGCACAGAGCTGCTTTTCCATGGTGGAACATTTCTCTTCCCTCACTGCAGTTTAGAAGCAGGTAGAAGTTTAAACTTTAGTGTAATAGCAATATTTATTTATTAGACTGAACTAAAGCTGACACTTAGTAAAATGTTAACTGAACTTGGTTGTAATGAGGTGTGTTCACCGTGAAATCAGGGCTCTGCTTCAGGCACCCCCAAACTCTGCAAGAATGGTGCAGTTCAGCTGAGCAGCAATGTGGGAGGCAGGAGTGCACTATCCCACATTAATAACTAATCCTTAGAAAAAAAGAAGGAAAACGTAAATTGAAGGGCAATCTATATGAAGCATACACTATTGCCACTGTAAAATGCACTTACATTACACTAAAGTTATAAAGGCAAAGCAGTCATTTACTTAGTGCTCCATTTCAGGCAGGGGCTATGTAATATTTGACATAACTCTCACTTCGTTCATCTCAAGGCAGTTACTGCACACTCACACGCACAGAACATACCTGTTGCAAACGTCTAGTAAAAAATCACTGACAGTGTTCTCATGCCTCTTACAGAAGTCTTTCTGGAAACTGTTTTTCATCCAGTCCTCAGTGTTACACACCTTGACTGTCTCTGAATACCAGCAGATGGATAAATGTTTTAAAGCAGGTCCCAGGAGAAAATTACCCTTCTTTAGTTCCACTGGAGAATGAAAGTTCAACAAAGACCACAGTAAAGGATCCTGAAACACTTCTAGCAACTTGTGACATGTTTTTGCTAGATTTTTCCTACTGTTTTTGTCCAGAAAAGAGAAGAGATGTAAAAGGCATTCCCGGTTGAGCTGGGTTATGTGCATTGCCTGGCAGCAGTGGCAGAGTCTCTTGGCCTCGTGGAGTAACAGCAGTGCTGGAGGGAGCTTGCACTCACCAGGAGCCTATTGCACATATATGGTTGTGGAATGGGGTTTATTTTTGGCTAACAACTGGTGCAGAAGCTCAGAACAGGGTAAAGAAAAGAACCATGTACGCAGCTTGTGCTTCCTTTGTCCAAAGGAATGGAATGGGCAGGTGCAACTTGACTGTCATGAAATACTTCCTTAAAAGGGATTTTTCTTTTCCCTTGTAGACTCTCCTGAAGTTTAGCAAAGTTCTTGTGATGAGTTACTGGAGTGGGGTGGGGCTGTAGCTACAGCTGCCAGGCATATATATCTTTGTCAGTGTTTCCCATTCTGGAGGTCTGGCTTTCTGAGCAGCACTTTGATTTTGCAGTGTACAACACTTCCACTCTATTTCTTCATTGATTTTTCTGAGGTTGCACGTTTGGTTCAAGTTCAAGGACTGTTACATGGATAATGGAATTTTCATAAACAGTTCTTTAGAAGGAGCTGAAACATTCTATGGGTGCCTTGAAGCACACACAGAGTCTGCAGTTCAGTTTACAAGCCTCAGAGTTAGGGACAGTTTCCTGCCCAGTTATTTGAGGCTGAGCTGTGATTCTGTAAACAAAGCTGGCTGTGTCCCCCACCTTCTGCAGGAGGGAAGCAATGACACAGAGGCAGCCACACATGGGAACAGCAAGGCTATGTTTAGTTCCTTGTGGGCTTGTGCTTTTAATAGATGTCTTCTGTTGGCTTGAGTTTTACAAGTTTGGCTGTTATGGTTTTGTAGGTTTAGTTCCATTACCACAGAAACCTTTTTTCCACCCTTTGGTGGAAAAAAGGAGATGCGAAAGTGGTTTTCCAGGTAAAAGTATCTGTTGAAAAGTAATTGGAGAAAGTGTAGCAGAAAGTTGTTCCTAGAAGAAAAATAAAGCTACAGCAAGGGCAGGTTGGAATTAAAAGCAGCAAGCATCCCTTTTAACTTCCCTGCTTGTGAATCAAAAATGCTTGAGATGAAGGTATTTTTTAGTCACCTTCTGCCCGGTATTAATACGAGAATAAATATATTCAACAAATCCATAAAAAGTTACAGCAAACAGCACTGGGGGAGTTTTTCAAGTGGCCTGCACACAAATAGTAGCTGGCAGACTTTACCATACCTATGGCATTTTGATTAGGAGCGTTTTAATACAGGACAAGATTGAGCGGGACCCAATTTTACCTCGTCCTTCTTACCCTGAGAATGCAGTTTAAAATTCAGCTCTGAAAAATAAGATCTGAAATTTGTTTGTAGTCTGCAACAATCATAACTTGCAAAAGTGCTTGAGTAATGTGTGTGTCTGAAACACAGCTGGCATACACGAAGAAATAGCAATTCTTTCTGCTTCATTCTTTAGTTAGTAACTTTCTACTATATACAATAAGCTTGTAATAATTGCCGGTCTTCTTGGTTTTATATGCTTTATCATTTAATCTTTTCTTTGAAATGATAAGGAGATTGCTGTTCCCCTCCCCCCCTCAGAAACAGCTCTGGTCAGTGCCACAAAAGGGGCAAGAAGATTTCACATACCAGATAATGCAGCTCACTGAAAAACAGCAGCTTAAAAGGTGTGCCTTGCAGGTGTTGTCCTTCATTCTCATATTAGCATTTTCAACTCTCAAGAACTTACCTTTGTTTTTGAGCAGGTTTAAACAGTTCAGACTTCTCAGAGTTATACATACAGAAATACTGTTTTAAAAAATATTAGTTAAAAAAATCTCCCCAAATTAACAACAAATCAACAATCCAGCAAAGTTGAATGACAAGGATGTTAGGATGGACTCTTGCCAGACAGAGGGGACATGCCACAATCTGACATAAAAATTAACAGCAGTTGGGTGACAAGGCATTTAAAATGGAATGGCATGTCCCCTTCAGGTCCTCTTTGGGGTTAGGTGCTAAGTTTGGTAGAGGTGTTACAGAGTTAGGAATACTGCAATTGCTTTATTTTGCTATATTTTCCCAGAGCAAGGTACACTACTCTGCCATTTGCGTTCACAGGACATACACCAATGTTCTGCAAGCCTGTAGAAGGACGAAAAGTTTGATGTTCTAAGGAAAGGAGACACTTTAATGGCACATTTTTCACAAACACACTGTGTGATGAGATATAATTCCCATTCATCCTGGAAATGCTCCAGAAACACACAAGATGAGCACAGTCAGTCAGTAATCCTCACTGAAAATTACACACAAGATTTTAATGGTAAACAATTACAACTATGGCACTACAGTACTTCAGAATATCCTAAAGCACATTGGAATCAGCTGTCAAAGCACTCATTACCTCATCAGTAAGACACAGACACATCAGTAATGAAACATTGCTGGGGGAGCTTCTGGACACCACGTATTACACTTCCCATTGATTTAGTAAAATCTTCATAAAGGGCCTCCTGCTTTTGATACAAGTCCACTGTCCCTGCCTGTCTCAAACTTTTAAACTCTCCTCTCTTGCTGACATTTAGGAGCTGGACATTTTGCAGTTTTGGTTGACATAAATCTTGGCTCCAGCTGTATACGTGGCTAAACAATCACTAACAAAAGGGACAGCCTTTGATTGGACACATTTTGGTGAAAAAGATGAAAATCTGAACTGTAGAGAACAGTTGCTGCTTGCAGAGCAATCTCAAGCAAGAAAAAAATTCTTGCCAGCTCGTGTGTACTATGATGAGCAGTAAGTAGAAAAGAAACATTTGGCTTAAATGAAAGAGAGATTTCCCCCCCCGCCTCAAGCTAGTAGATAAATACAGGATATACAAGCTAGGTTAAAATGGTAATACTAGGCCAGGTGCAGTATATGTTACTGGTTCAGTGCTCAGTTGTTTTTTTTTTTTCAGACACCACACTGAATAGAATACAGTGGATAAGCATAGTTCTCCACCAGGAAGAGAAATACTTGTGTTGCCACAACAAACTGTTCATACTGTCCATCAGGGTTTGCAGGGGGAGAAAGTTAAATTAGGAAAGGATTTACAAGGTACTTGTTCCAGCAAAGCATATGGCTGAGTCCTGAGCAGCAACTGCTGCAAGGACAGCCTGCTGTGATTGCATCGTGTTCCCAGGCTGGACATACACGGCCCTGCTGGAGACACCACTACCCAGGAGCTGCGTGGGACACAGCAAATGGGACAGAGAGAAAATGCTCAACTGAGAACATAACTCTGACCCAAACAATTGCTGACAAGTAGAAGTTGATTAAAATAACTGAAAGTTGCTGAAGATTACAAATTTAAATTTCTAAAAATACAGAAAGGCACATTTACATCACTGTTTTGCAAGAACGCTGCATACACCTGACTTTTAAGTTCAACTGCTGCTTGGCATTCTCAAAGCTAAATTCTAAAGAAATCTGGTCCAAGCAGCATGCAGAGAAAACACAGCGAGAGGTGGCATCTGTGTAGCTTCCTGTGAGCAGCAGAAGGGGAGGAGTGTGGTACAATGCTTTACCTTCCCCGTTTTCTGCTTGTTGTAAGTATTAGCAACTTATTCTCATTTATTAGAAGAAAGGCTCTGCCTGTAAGGAAGGGAAGGTGACAAACTACGGTTTAAAGCAATGACAAGTTCTATTTATTGTTTAACTTAAGCAGAAGACAGCATCCTTATAAATGTGTCACTGTATCAGATTACTCTATAGTCTTAACCTGTGTATATATTCAAAACCCATTAGCTATGCGAACGATTTCTGCAGTTTTAGATTAAGCCAACTTTTCCCTTTCCTGGTTTAAGATGCTGTGACAAAGCTCTCAAGAATGGCCCTGTACCAAATGCCTGACTGTGATTTGTCCTTACCCTGGCCTGTGTACAGCCAGCAGGACCCCAGGGCAAGGCACTGCTGTGCGCTCCCTGTGCTGCAGGCTGCTCTGGGCTCCACTCCAGCCCCCTGCCCCCGCCATGTCCTTCAGGGATATTAACTAAAATAGTTGGAGTTCTTGTGTGTTTTCAGACAGCTGCATTTTCTGTTAGCACAACTAAGAGCTGCTCTTTGGTGGTGGGACTCTCCATGAACTGTATTCTCCTCTTAATGAGCTTTCAGGAGCATCCAGCTCCTTGTTTGGCACAAGGGAGCCAAAGGTCTAACCAAAGCTAGGAAGGATAGACTGAGGGAACATATCTGAAATGCAACATTTCTCAAATTTCATGTTTTCTGTCAGATTCCTGGCTTTTGCAGTAGTGGCTTTCCTGTCTGCCTTTCCCATCATAGTAGCTGACTTCCACTCAGCAGCAGAGCTAAAACTGGTTTGGGTTTTTTTGGCATAGTCTTTCTCCAGTACATAGCCAGGTTTTAGAAACTGCACCATGCCTCCGGTGTTCACCTACAGTAAGAACAAAAATGCCACCCTGGGGCAGTAAATGCCACAGGAGCTCCCCAAGCTCAGGCTCCCTGAGCCTGCTTCAGTCACAAGCACACTTAGCTCAGCACCTCCCCTCTGAGGGCTCTGCTGTGAGAGACTGAGCATCCTCCCTTTAGTTTGCATTTGAACTGATAGAACAATTCCATGCAAAGCACCTGCAACACCATCTATCTTCTCCTGCTTCCAAGTGAACTGTAACCATGGAGCAGAGCTGCACTTAGACCTACACCTGTTCTCACAAACCCCAGCCCTGGGGCTGTACTTCCAATTCCCACCAGGAACTAAGGAGTTCTACTTGGGATTCTGCTACCAGGAAGTCACCCCAATTTTCAAGCACTTAAGTGTTCATGATCAAATTTTAATATGACAGTCTAAATCAAGAGGTGTCTAATGCAATTCAGGTTAAGTTAAAAAGCCATAAAACTATACATAATTTAGACAGGTAATTTTAAGGTAATTGTTTCAAACTTGCAGGGGGTTGAGGGCAGAGCATATCTAAGCAGTACTTGTATCAATACTGCAATTTAATTCAATTCGACCAACTGTTTATTTACAATGATTCCTGAAATTCACCAGCCTGAATACACACCAATATGGCAGCAATCACCTGGTCTATTTAATGATGCCGCATCGCCTCTCTTCTGCAGACAAACAGCATTGGTCAGAGGTCACTGTTTTAAGTTTCTTGCACGAGGGAAAATAGTACGTGCAAACAATTCCTTGATTTAGAGAGATTAAATCATATCTACATAACAGGCCTGAGAACACCAGGAAGTTGTATTGCTCGTCATGATCAAAAGCACATTTATCTTGCTTGTAAAGAGGACAGAATTTCTTTGATGTAAATGTGCCTTTAGAAAGTGAGAACTGAAAACATTATTATAAAAAAGTCAAATAACTAGTTCATGAAACTATATATATAAAAATTGAGTTATCACAACTAAAGCAGCAAATCAAAATCTGCTGAGGTTTTCTGGTATAACTAAAAAAAAAGTTAGTTCGTGTCCAAGTTCAGTAAGTCAAATGCTACCATTGACACAACAAAACAAAAACCCACAAGAGGAAATTGCAAAGTGCACAATGAAATTAATAAATCTTGGATCAAGTATTTATGGAAAAATGGAAATGTTTGTCTGGTGGACTTGATAAGTAAGAATGCAAAGGAGGTATTAAAGTTTCTCTGCTCCGGGCTTGGCTTGGCGCTCCACGTAGAAGAGGATGTAGGCCTTGGCCTTACCCACAGTCTCCTCGTCGGTCAGGGTTACAGTACTGTCGTTGAAGTGGAACCAGCGGCCCTCGTGCGCTGCGTATGCTGTGTAGTGGCCAGAGCCAACGCTGTGGGGCAGGCAGAGGCACAACAATCAGGGACACACCTCACTGAGGCACCTTTTCCTGGGGCTAAGGGACTGCCAGCAGCCTGAGGAAGGAAGGTACTCACAGCCCTGCAGAGCAGATGCTTCTCTTTTTGAGCTGTGGGGCTCAAAGTTCTCCAAATTAAAGTTTTACAAGAACATATTCTCTTGTCCCTTCTACTGTTACTCTCAACAGTCTGTCCAGGGCTGGGAAAAGTTAAAAGACTCCCTCCCAGTAACTAATTCAAAATATGCCCTGGGGTGTGCCTGTGACCCTTCGCTGCTGTAGCAGGAAAGGTAATGGTGATGATCTCTTTCACCATACGCATCTTTGGGCTGCAGTTGCTCCAAGCATGCTCACACACTTCTTTAACATAAATGCAAATGTACCTTCCAACAAATAAAAGAGGAAAAAATAGTCCTGTTTTGTAGTAAGAATTTCAAAATGAGGCATTAATTTCTGGAAGGCCCCCTGACGACTCCTCTTGGTTAAGGGCTTTTCATTTGTAGAGGCACTAGACTATTTTCATTTCATCTCACACATAGCAGTCATCAACCCCAAAGACTGCCGAGGGGCATTCACTGGCCTGACTCTATTGGATCTATCAAAATTAATTCAGTTTAGCTCCCTGCCGGTTTATAAGCTACAGCTTATTTCCCCCAATTAAAATACATGCCCTAGGGACAGAAACCCCTTCATTAACTCTGCATGTACCTTAGTGGGAGGTTTGTGCCAGGAGGACAGGCTGGCTCCACGTACTCACCCTGAGCCATGATGCACAACCACAGCTACGAGGTCATAGAGGCAGCTCTCTGGGCCACTGTTTTCAGGCTGTGGTAGGAAAAAAACCAGAAAACTCTTCAAATCTCAGTAGTACCTACTGTAATTTGTAATAAAGACGTATGTCATGGAACAAATTCCTGCAGGAGGCATCAGTAGGTCTTCTTACCTCTAACAAGTAGCATTTCATGTCTAGGCCTCGCAAGGGAAACTCAACATATGTATCAACTTTGTTTCTCAGATATGCTGTCCAGTGAAAGCGTTTCAAGTGTAAGCATAGCACCTACAAAGGGGACAGTTACAAAAGGTGTATTAGAGGAGGGGGCTGAAGTCAATGCTGGACACTGCACCAGCCATGGGGAGGAAGAGGTCTTGGTTGAACCATTATTTCCTTTGATATTTTGTCATTTCCCATGCTTATACAGACCTTTGGTAGTTTCTGAATCCAGAATTTTTTGGTGGACTTCTGTTTCTTTTTGCATTTGTGACACATGTATAGCTCTGTCTCATCAAGTTCTTCCAGGTCTGTAAAACTGCGAAGACAATCTAGAAAAAGCAGATACATTAAGTGATTTTCGTAACATGAGATACAACAAATACAGCAATATAGGTGTGTTCATCTGCTGCAACCATTCTAGTTATAGCCATCTGAGCAGCAAAAAAGTGTAATAATGTTTTAATATAATAACGTGTTGTAACATGCAACCTTCCCTGTTCCTGAAAGCTGCTTGAAGTAGTTTGAAAGAAAAAAACAGGCATTCACAAAATCCCCATCTTCCAAACAAGATTCCATCCACCACAACTGCTTTCAAATAAAGGTTAATGACTTTCTAACATAGAGTATTCAACTTTTAAAGCTTGTTTGACTTTAGATACAAAGTCAGCAGACACAACAACAGGTTTTTGTTGAATATTCCATGATTTCCAGCAATTCTGTTCACAAATCTGTAAAAACTAACATCCTGTGAAAACCAAGGTCAGTAACAGCACTGCTGCCCAAACAGCTGGACTGCATTGATGTGGTTTAAATGCAGAACCCCCAAGAGCCACCCTCACTGCAGGCATGTGCACCTATTTCCAAGGACAGAGCCCCAGCAAACACCCATAGGCAACACTGCAGATCAGTGGCTGGGAAGAGGGAGCTACATTAGAAATGCTCCGACTAGAAAGAAAATCCTTTTAGGCCTGTTAAGATTTCATTAGCCACTCTTACCTCGTAGCGTGCACATTGGTCCACTCTCTTGGTTTTTAGTACGTTTATTTCTGAACTGACTTGGAATATCTAGCGAAAGGTCTAGAAAAGCAATGATTTAAAAAACAAAATTAGAGCTGAATAGAACAATGCCTGGTCTTTTCAGGCTGAAACTCCAGGTCTCCATCTGACATCTAAATATATCAAGCTCCAGATTTAATTTTCTGCTCTATATCACATGGTATTTGGAACACAAGAGGCAACACCTTACCTAGGAATGGGTCAAACTTTCTAGATTCAGTTCCACATATTAGGCAGTTGACTTCATTTTGAAGAATGCCTCCAAAAATGGCAGTGACAACAGTAGACGCTCCATTTCTAGACAAACCACATCAGAAAAGTACAGTCAGCCTGAAAGCCTGAGCTGAATTCCCAACACCTGTCCTCATGTTTGGTGCTCACACCTCCCAGTGCCCAGCTGAGCCCATGGAATGGGGGCTGGGAGCTCCAGGCAGAACGGGCACTGCAGCTGCCCAGGGGCACATCACATGTGTGTGGTGCCTACACGGCTTTATCTTGGACCTGAAGAAAGGATGAACTGGGGGGGCTCTAAGAAGATGCTCAAACTGTCAGTGTTGCGGTGCAGTTGGGTGCATTTCCATAGCAGAGCCGCACCTGACGCTCACACAGGTCCAGGATTTTAACCCTGTAATTAAGACTTTATCTAAAACAAAAATTCTTTCTTCTTAGGTAGGTCAAGCATATTTTTGTTTTAACTCTACACCCTTTCTTACATGTGCTTTTAATTTCTTTGAGCACATCTGCACTTCACTGCCAACAACAGCTTAAGTTGCATTAAGACATGTTAAACAATGTGCAAGAGCAGCACTGTTCTCTAAGCTTTCATTACTCTCCTACTGATTTTTTTTAGCAGATTATGTAATGGGCCTGCTTTTCATAGTCCAATTTAAAAAACACACAAAACAAATTTTAAGTTATGTTATTATACAACACTAAGGCTTGCAGAAACCTGTGTTCTTTGCCTGCACTCTACCTACAGCTGTACAGCTCATCTGAATGCTTCCTGAGCAGGAGGACATTAATGATTCCAGTAAAGTAATAAATAGGCTGTGAATGCTCCCTTCTTGTGCACCAGTCCATTTGTGCATCTAAGTGCCCTCACCAGAAGGGCAGCTTAACCCCACCTCACTGTGCATTTGAACAGCCCTTCTCAAGACAAATTTACAGTAGATAGGTGAACAAAGGTTAAAGTCTCCTTGGATTTTGACATCCAAAATACTGACAAAACAAAATCGGTTTAGATATCAAAATACATGTCAATTCTACAAACATTTTAAGATTCTTCCGGGGGATTTTTAAGCATCAGCAGCACAATATAAATGCATTAAAGAGCACAGTCTGAACTCTACGCTTTCCCAAACAAAGCATCTATAAAACCCCTAAATCTCAGGCCTGCTTACTCTGTCCTAATCAGTACAGAAGGGAAAACATGAACTCAAGTTTTCTGCAGGCAATCAAGGACTTGGGGACCAAATGTGCCAAATGTTCAGGCTGATCTAACAACTTTCCTTCCTGAAGCAAATACAAGGTTTTCTCTCGTGTGAGAGTTTCAATCTGAGAGAAAACACAGCTAGGACAGAGGTCAGACAAAACAGTATTTTGAGAAGTACAGAAAGAGGAGTGAAACACCCAAGTTACACCTGTTTCAAGGTACACAGTAGCATGAAAATCAAAATTATGCAGAAAAAAAGCACCAACTGTAACTGTCAAGTGATACACAAGATCATCTGCTGGAAAACCGACTTCAAGCTCTAACTGCACTACTCAGTCACTAATCCGGGAGGTCTGCCAACAGTTTAAACATCAAAATCCTTGGCCATTGTTTTTGCTCCTGCAGCATTCAGGCTATCTATCACGCTAAGACAATGGTATTGTCTGGAGAGAAGCAAGAATTCTATGGGGTATAGAAAATATGGAGTTTTATTTCTAAAAGACTAGTGAATTAAAATGTTTTTACAACTTAGCCTGTATGCTCACTCACACCTATGAAAACTGCTGATCTAAGTAAGACACTTCTTTTTGAAGGGACACAGATCCTACAGAATGCTCATCTTTATAACTTGCCGTTTAGCACTGCCTAAAGTTAGAAGCACTGAAGAAAACTTAAAACAAGTAACCCTGAATCTGAAATTTCAGAACCACCACATGCAGACCCATGCAAAGGCATCAAGGCTTTGAAGAAACTAAAAACCACTTCTTACATGCAACATTTGTTGCTTGCAGAAAGGTTAGAACTTTCTTGCAAGATTACTGAACGTGAAACACCGTTGAAGCCACCCTGGAGTTCCAGGTGTAGATGGTCCAAAAGGTAACGCATGAACTCGTGGGCATCCTGTTGCTGGTATCCCCTTAAGAGAAAAGGAAACAACAACAAAATTGCTTTAGAGGCAACACACAGCAAGCACCACGGTCACAGGAAAAAAAACCTTTGTTTGTTTAATCACACTGAGAAGACCTTCCATATGTACTTGGTACCAAGAAAGTTTTCCAAGTAGCCTCTGGAAAGGTGCAGCAATGTCCTGACAAATTATGTGATTTTGACTTGGCAGCTCGCGCTCTCTGCATGCTGCTTGTGAGACTGGAGAAACCTTTAAAATATGCAATTCAGATAGGAGAAAGCAGCAGGGAGCAGCAGACACCGCCCATGTGCTCACACACTGGGCCTAATGGAGCTGCCACATTTTTATCTGGCCTCATCAGCCCCACCTGTGTCAGGGGCACCTCAGGACTGTGTACCTGTTAACTGAAATACACAATGGATGGCAGCAGTAGCTTCTCCTCTGTCTCGTTTGGTACTAACTATGATTTATGCCTCAGCAGTATTGTTATGAATCTCATTCAGACAGGGCACTATTTGTCCTTGCTTTAGGCAAGGCTGTAGATTAAGGTCAATCTATTGTAATCTCAAACCTGCTAAGATTCAAAAGAAAGACACCACAAAATGTATTGTTCATGTGGGATGCAGAGTCAGTATTTCTGAGTGGTTCTCATTCAGTCACTGATCCCACTCACTTTGGCAGGCAGAAATGTTTGTCTGTTTACTCCCCCCCTCACCAAAGGCAGGAATGTAGTCTCTAGGTTTGTTTTCCACATGCATCTTTGAGCATCAATATGAACTCTGAAATAATTAGGATGAGAGCACCATTTCTTCTAGGATGAGATATAGAGCCGTGCACAGAGTTGCACACCTCCCCTGCATAACTCATTTTCTGGGAGAGGGAGGTAATGGTGGGGTATTCAGAGCATCTC
>VYZR01058300.1:62549-76544 GCA_013400675.1 Oxylabes madagascariensis
TGGTGGGGTATTCAGAGCATCTCTTGAGCATTTGGATTTGGTAGGACAGGGCTTCAGTCTCACATATGCTGTGCCATTAGCAGCAATGCTGCTCAATCACCATTATTTCACTACTAACAAACCTTATTGAAAAGAACAGAGAAGCCATCAGGGTAAAATGTGTCTTTTAAGTTATTTAAGCTAAATCATGCATCAAATTCATCAAACAACTGCTGTTCGCTTGCCATTAAGCTGCACACTGAGACAAAGCAGGACATGACACATAGCGAAACACTGAAAGCTTTGTGCAACACTGACATAAATATGTGCAGGTCATTATAGGCCTAAGCTATAGAAATCCCTACACAGCAAGAGCTGGCTTCCCCTCCACCTCCTGTCGATTCTCACAAGCTGTTTTATCAGGCCTCCCCTTTTCCACCTCACTACCTCACCTAAGTGCTGGCAATAACTGTCAGGTAGGAATGTCTGGGAGAGAAGTACAAATGGGTTTTTAATGCAAGTGCTCAGGGGAGGGAAAATCCTGTAAGACTCATGGCAGAGTACCCAGAGGTGGAGAGAAAGGCTAATGGACTCACTGCAACAGAAATATGCAATGTGAGGCTGATGTGTTTAGTGAGGAACACATATGTGTCCTATGAGAGTACTGCTAAGAGGTAATAGAATAAGAATTAAAATTTTCACCTTGTAGGATTACAGGAATGCTTTCTTCCAAACCAGCATTAAAATACATCAAGGATATAGACACATGGGCAGCACTGCCTACCTTTTACAACAGAAAACCCAGCACACAGAAACACTGCTGTGCTTCAACAGGCGACAGTCCTATACAGCCAAAAATAGGACTTATTGTCCCAAAGTTGCAAAGTAATTATACATTTTTTAACACGAAGTAGTAAAACCGAACTCTGCTTCAAAGCTGCATGTTAATTGTGCATGGCTTTGAAGTTGCTAAGGTACCGCAGGATTTACTTAGTTTATTGAATATAGATTTCTTCAAAAACCACATAAGCAACCACATTAAACAGCCAAAGATTAAATGTATGGAAAGTCTTTGCTTCAGACACCTTTTTGATGTGAAATTCCTCATAAAAGAGCTTGGCACACTTGCTCTGCAACAAATAATCCTCTGGAACTGTTCCACTTTGTTGGCTGTGCTCCCGGTACATGTATTTATACTTGCATGTAAGTATGCTAATTATAGATTGAAAATTCTTTGGATTTGTTAAGGAGCATAATTATAGAAACAGATCTTTAAAAGAACACGATGATATGGACAATGCACTGTTTAAAATAAATTATGTTAAAGCCCTTCAGCAAAATAGCAGAGACTATTACTCTGATAGTCAGCTTGTGTAACAAAAGTGATGTCCATCCACCAGAAGCAATTCAATTCAAGCCCACCTCCAAAATTGTTTTTCCCAGCGGTGAGAGGATAGGATATAAAGAGAATCAGTTATCAGAACAATATAGCACACTATTTATATAGCAGTAAATCAGCAAAACACACATCTTGCAACTTGGCATGAGGCTGCAGAACTGCCCTGGCATGCAGCACAACAGCAGCCAGGGAGCAGGACTTGCACAGCAGCAGAAGAGCCAAAGGCCCTGCCGTTGTGCCTGTAGTAACTACAAATGGCATTCGCTACTCCCTACTGCAGTGTGAGGCAGAGGGATACAGAGGGCAGCAGCAGCAGCTTCTTCTATAACCCTCCTCAGGGAGAGCAGCACTCACAGTCCTTCACTTTAACAACCGAAATCTCATTGGACTAAAACAACTGAACCCATTTGCAGCTGCTCCTCCCTTGTCCCACCAAGCTTCATAAGCACACCCCAAAGTGGCTGGTGTGCTGCTAGCAGGCTGCTGGCTCTATCTTTCTTCCACATGTCCGTCCATCTGCCTTCTCCCCATCTCGCAGGGAACAGACAAGACACAACTGGAATTTCAGCACTGTTAGCTTTTACAAGGTTCAAGTAAGCACTGAACAAATTCAAATTTTCTCCATGGATCATGTGGGAGTGGGGATCTGCTAAAAGCAGCTGACTGTATTCTCCATTTGATTTTATGAGCGGACATGCTACCAGAAAACTGGGAATAAAAAGGGAAGAGGGAGAACCCCAACAAACAGCCCTTTTTCTTTTAAAAGCTGTGGTAGAATCCACAGTGCTGAAAATTTGCTTGAGGAACTTTAGGGAACAGGTCCCTCACTTGGTCTAACAAGAATTACAGAGAAGACTCTAATAGGGAAACTGGCCACAGATATAAGGGATAATGTTTGTTTGCCTATAATGTTTTGGTCACTGTTTGCACTACTGGTATTAAACTTCCTTGATTCTCATAAGCCAAATGAAACATAACTGGCAGTGTGAGGAACAGAATAAAGAGATCTGTGTCGTTTGGGTTATTCATTGAGCAGATGTGTTCACAGCATCTTTTCAGCACTGCTGGAGATATAATAGGTAAGAGAACATCTTTACTATCTGAGAACATGGAGCAACTGTAGTAGTTTTGGTTCACTAATCTGAGTTTTTCAGTTAATGCACCAATTAATGTAGTGGGTTTGGCGCTGGCCAAATGCTAGTGCACTCAGAATTATTTATTCATTTTTTGCTGCGAGATAAGGATTAGGAGGAGAGCAAAGTAGGCTCAAAACTTTAAAGAGTATAAAGAAAACTTTATTAACAGAACTAAAAGAAAATTAATCAAAATAAACCTTTAGAACACTTCTCCATCCAGCTCTTCTCTTTTCTCTCCGACAATGTAAAGAGACAAAATTCGGTATTTTCAGTCAATTTATTACTTTTGAAATAATCTTTCGTCAGTTTCCTGCCATGTCATGAAGACTTTTTCACTAGAAACAGTTCTTTTGTTGTTTTCATTTTCACGAATAGCAGCTGCCTGGAAATTTACAATCATGAAGTCTCTCCTACATTTGGTAGTTTTTTCACAACTACTACCACGGGTCATTTCAGTTTTTTGGGGTGCAGTTTTAAGGATGAGCTGTTCTAGTATAGAAACAAAAGTTTTCTTCATCTATTTTTGGAAAACAGAGGTCGTCTTCTATCCCTGGGGCAAGGATTTTAATCTCTTTCCATTCCCTCTCTCTATTTAAGCTTTTCATTAAATCACAGTATTGGTGCTTCTGCTCATGGCTGTGGTTAGAATGCTACAGCTCTCCAATGCATTTTGTGAGTTATAGGGAAAAAGAGTCTGATGTATTAATTATATCTTCATCATAGCTTTGTAAGAAAATTTTAGCTTAAGGCTTTTTTTTTTCTCATTTGGGCTTTGGCTCTTTTTTTAATCAATGTTGGTGTCTTTATGTTGTTCTTTTTATGTGCTTTTACTTTTCTTTGAGTTGGGAGAAGTGGCACTGGCAGGTTTGTTTTTAAATGGACTTTTATAGCACTGAAAGAGTTAATTTTATTTGGGCTTTGCATTAGGAAATGGCTTTTTGTTGTTGGTCACCTGATTTCTACCGGGCAGTTGCCATAGAGGCTCACGGCATTGATTTCACCTGTTTCCACGCTTCTGAATGGGCTTATGTTTGCGGCAATTTCACAGAGGTGTATTCAGCTTTTTTAAGTGGTTTAACAGGGTGTCAGTATTTAAAATCAGCTAGCTGATTGGTTTTGTCAGGTCCGAAGGAAGCTGCTAAGGTTTTTATAGGGAATTACTTCCGTAGTTGGTGGATTTTTTCCTTAACTAAAAACCAAACTATGTTAAACTATGACAGCAACTTACCTTCATCACAATATATCCTAACAGGTTTCAGTGCTTCTTTGAAAGAGGTTCGGGGGTCAGGACAGGGAGACCTTGGAGAGGAACAATACTTGGGTTTACTTGGGTAACCTTCTTTTTCCCTTTCTCTTTCTTGTCTGTTTTGTCCATATGGGCCCAAAATACTTATTATGCACAGGATTTTTCTCTTATAGCCCTTATATCATGTCCAGCTGGTGACTACTGTATTTTGAGAGAATCAAGGAAGTTTCTTTCAGTCACTATGTTTGCATTTAGGCCTGTAGGTGCTGTATCTTTTCTAATCTGACTACATAATTTTTTTATTGTAGCCAAGACTGGGTTCTGTCAACACCCTGCACTTGGCAATTACCTACCAGTCAATAGCTTGATTCTTTCGGAGCACTAGCTCAAAGGTACAACTACCACTGTTTCTCATTTGAGATCTCTGTCCTCTCTGACACTGCTACATGTGGTAGAAGGGCAGAAGGAAAAAGCGAGCACTACAGATGAACAGAAAACTGGTGATCAAAGCAAAGATCCTTTTCAAAGCACATCTGCAGGCATATAGAAAGCTACAGAGAGTGCATCCTGTGGAAGCAGCCCATTTTAGAGTAGAACACCAGCAATATGTGGTTGCAATCGAGAATACTATTATTTTTTAAAAAAACTTACCTAAAATTTGGCATTATTTTCCAAACAACATAAAATAAAGACTCTGGACTAAACGCAGTTTGGCTTCCTTGCCATAAAGCACAGAGCGTCTTTCTGAATTCTTCCACAAGTGAACTGTAAAGAAAGTAAGACCTGGTGTTTAATGTGGATTTGCATTACAACCCTTAAGAGGTTTACTTGTTCAATGGTATCAGAAAGTATCAGAAAGTAGCTGGGTTAAGACTATAACGACTGGGCAAATATCCTTCCCAGTAGCTCTAAAGACTTTACGTCCAAAATCCTACCCATAACAGTGAAAACACACAGCTTCGGAAAATTGTATTTCAGATGTTCAGGACTCATGTGAACACCTATGCACTGTTTGCCATTTTAGTGCAGACTCTGCTAACATCATCCCTTTAACACTTGCTCAAACAACCTACAGATCATCAATCACTTACTCCTTAATTTTTTGTAGTAGTAGTGACAGTAGGTTGACTTGCAGTCACATCCCCATGACCCTATTTTAGCTGGAATTCAGTAGCACAATGTCTGTGCCACATATCAAGAGGGCTTCTTAACATGATGTAACATGTCACGCTCCAGCACTACCTGATGTATCTGTTTCTCCCTGCAGCACCAGACCTGTAACTGCAAGCTGCAAGTGATACGAGTTTCTTATTTTGTACACAACTATATTCTTCTGTGCCTCTCTCCGCTGTAAATTGTGCAATATCAAAAGTGTCCAGTGGCCTCAGCAGCCCAAACTTGCTGTTTCCCCCACAGCTCAGAGCTCATAAGGCACACACAGCTTACACATTGTTATCCCCCTGGCTCCTGGTGTGGTAAGTTCGCCGACCTGCCGTCTTCCCATTCCTCAGCTCCACCGCAGGCAACTCTTTGAAGTAACAGCAAAACTGCTGAATGTTACTAGGAAAAAGGAAGAAAGAATGAAATCCTTAAAGGGCAGAGAAAAATGATAATATGTATTCTGGAGGTTGTTTTTTGAAATGCATAAACACCACTTCATGCAGTGATACAGGATGGCAATCACAAACAGTTCAAGAGACAAGAAACACTGTAGCAAATGCCTTCAATCTGCAAATATCACTGTCATCCCAGCTTCCTAAAATAATTACATTTTGGCTCTGCTTTGATGAAGAGATACCCTGCCAGACTGAGCTATCATTTCCTAACAACCCAGACCTGCGTTTGCTGAGGAACTTAACATATTTCACTGGCCTTGGCAATGAAGGGGCACTCTCCTGTTCTGCCCAGGACAGGGCAGGTTTTCTCTGGAACGCTGCACCACAGGATGTGCCTCACACCGCGAAACGCAACTTCATCAACCCACACACGCCCACTCCTGCTAATTCAGGTACACTTTTGTCCTGTGGGAATTTGCCAAATTCACCTGCCCAATGCTACAGCACACAAGCCTCCTGAGAAGGGTGGGAGAGCTGCAGAAGGTACCTGAGTGACTGAAGGATTGCGTTCATGAAACAAGTGTTTCCCAAGTTTCGAAGGCCTGTGGCACAAAGGGCAGTGGTGCTTCCCTAGAATGAGAACAGTTAGGTTAAAGAAAGATTTATCAGTGCTCCACCACTTCCCCCCCTCCAGAGTCATCACTGTTGGATCAGCACAGATCTGAACAATAACCAACTACACTGAGTGCAGCTGCAAAGCCAAAGCAACCACCCCAGCAACTCAAATTGTCCTGAAGCTCCATCTTGACATGAAAACCATTTCTTACTCATTCCTGTCAAGAGAAATTTTTCCTGTGCAAATAAATCCAGAATAGGACAACACAGAGTTAATCACAGGCTCTTATTGCCAAGGATTTGCGTGTATATATGTGAAATATTCGCACTCAGTGCTCAGTGAGAACTGGACAGCAATTTCCCTACAGTGCTTTTGCAAAATGAAAAGTTAAAGTACCAACCCTCATGGTACTTTTTCCATGTCTAATATGCACAGTGTGGCTACCTCCAGTTTTTAAGTCACCAGCATTAGTCTGAGTCTCAGTGGGGTTCTGTGGTGGCCAGAAGGGTTTTTGAAAAAGACAACAGCATTTATTTGGGAAATAAACAGTCAAGTTAGACTGTGCAAAGAAAACGCAAAGAGTTGGAAAAAGAGAAGCAAAATACACATCATTTACAGCCTACAACAATGAACCCACAGATGAGCTTGCTTTTTGTCAAATTATCTCTGGGGTGGGTGGGGAGGAAAGGGAAGAAAAATATGGACATGCATTTATGATTCTAGAATCTGCAACCCTTGGACACATTTCACTGTCCACAAAACATCACACTGGAAGTTCATCAAATTTCTGGGCATTCTTCATTGTTCTAACAGAATTTAAAAGCTGGGCTATCTTTTAGTAGTATCTCAAAGTGCAAATATCACAGTGTCCTGAGCACATTCATTTCTCACTCTTTCCCCAAGTACCACAGCACAGCACTAATGCATACAGCATTGCCCCCTGCAGTTCAAGAGAAGATTCAACATGCCAACGATAAAAAGATAATCTGTTGTTAGAGGCAGATAATATTGAAGTATTAATAAAACTGGCAAAACAGCAGAGTAGGAAGAATAAAATCAGCATTTAGTTCATGCTTTCTAATTCTGTCTTGTCCTTATCTAAACGTTGCCTGGAATTTTTCTTCTGGTTTTTACTAGCTTTGAGTTTTTCAGAGAATGATGCTGTGTACTGCCACAGCAAGAAAGCCCCACTGTTTCTCCCAGGCTTCCTCAATCTCTGCAAGATTCGGACAGTACAAGAAGCACACACAGCACATTCAGACAAGCCTAAACTGACTGTAGTAGTGGATTTTTTTAAAGTAACTAAACTCCTCCAGACTTTGCTGAACAGCAACCAACTGCTTTGCTCCACCCCAGGCTCTTACTCCCATTCACATCCTCTCGGGCAGTTGTTCCTATGGCTGAAGGAGCTGCTGCTCCAGCTCCCTTTGCTGACACTGCTATCTCACAGCCCACGAGCTCTGCTCCATCTCTCCCCCATTTTCCCAAGGGTGAAAACGAAGCAGTTGAATACAGCTGGGTCAGTATCGCCCCTCTCCACCCTCAAATTCTGGGAGAAATTATGAAAATAAGAAACTTCCTAAGTCCAATCTGTGCAAAAGAGACATCTGACTCGGGACATTCTTTGGAAGAAACAATGCAGCCCTTTAGCCATCTAGCTAGAGCTGGATCCTCCTCTCCTGGGAGCTATCCTGCAGATGTGAAGTTAAAATAGCAGAAGATGAAATGAGGAGAAGAAAAGCTTAAAAAAGTCCATAGTTCCTCTTGAAAGCAAGTTTTACTAAGCTCTTTTAAAAAACTGGTAACATTTTTTACTTTGTCCTAACAATTACTCTTAGCCTTCCTCAAAAGAGTGCACTACCTCTTTTGCCTTCTGCACCTGGGAGAATAAAAACCTAAAAAAACAACAAAAGCGCCTTGTGTAGAAGACTCTTTCCCTGGGAAAAAAGAAAGCCCTGGGAAAATGCCTTGGGAAACCCCATTCTTAGTGCCGTAAGCAAAAGGCTTATTGACATGTTCTCTATGCAAATAGTTACCAGAAATTTCTCAGTTCTCTGTGTTATCATGGGTTGATTTTTGGTGCAAGAATTTTAATACTCTTAATCGTTGTCCCCCACCGGACCCTTCCCTCAGACCACACCTTAATTCCCCACCCACACCGGGGTGTATAACTACCCCTCTCTGACCCTAGACTCTGCCTTTGGCCTCGTGCCTTTTGCCCCTTGTACTGCCTCGATCCAGTTCGATCCAATACAGTGGACGCCTTATTGTTTGTTATTTTTATGTTATTAAATGTACTTTTTGGACAACGGATCAAAGCTGTCTCCCTCCATTTAAGTCACCAATTGGGCTGGAGTCCCAAGGAGACTCAAAGGGGTCTGATAGTCTGGGCTCAGACTCCAGAAGTTTCACCCTTGCCTGCTCAGAAAAGCAAAGCTGCATCTTGACATGAAACCCTTC
This sequence comes from Oxylabes madagascariensis, assembly GCA_013400675.1. Lineage (NCBI taxonomy): Eukaryota > Metazoa > Chordata > Aves > Passeriformes > Timaliidae > Oxylabes > Oxylabes madagascariensis. Next base: position 70,942 of record VYZR01058300.1, read on the forward strand.
AAAAGTCCAGGAAAGCTCAGTCTACATCAACAGAAATGCAGCAGAGTATCAGCCATGCTTGTGTGTGAAGGTGTATGGCCAGAAGATGCTGAAGTGCACCAAGCAGAAATGCAGCAGAGTATCAGCCATGCTTTTTTAGGTCTATGGCTGGAAGATGCTAAAGTGCACCAAGCAGAATTTGGGTCTAGGCCAACTATAAACCTCAGCAGATTTACAAAAACTCTTTAAACTCACTGTACCTGATCTGTTGTACTTACATTTACTTTCAATAACTTGCTGTTCAGAGATGAGTTTTCCAATAGTTTTCTTTTCCTATGTCTGTCTGATGTAAAGGCTGAACTGTTGGAAAGCAATTAATAGCGGTTATTTACCACAAAAACAATGTATTGTGTGGAATGGACCAGGGAAAATCAACTCATGTTTAACAGAGTGATTCCATCTGTCACCAGTTGTCACTGACAGCAAACAGGCTCCCCATTGCTGCCATCTGAAATTGGCTGCACCTCCCCTCAGGGTACAGCCCCATAGCCCACCAGGGAGTTAATGCAAGATGTTAATATCCAGGGATGTGTGCCCTCAACAGTGGCCTTATTAGCAGCTCCTTGTCATCTCAAATATTCATCCTTTACCTAGGTCAAAGAAATTAAATACTTTTGTCAGGAGAATCGTCTAAGCCTTTAAGAATACAACTTCAAAAAAATCAGGACAAAGTTAAGTAACCAAAAATCAAGAATATGTGGAATGTTAGCACTTGCGTATTATAGCTGACTTCTCTTACTTAAATAAAAATACATGAAATTGTGTAATACTAAGTTGCAAAAATAATCGCTTCGTCTTTCGCACATCAATGGAAATTAATGGCCCCTCAATTAAACCAGTTGATGATTTCTCTCTAATTTGATTGTGAAATCATAGCTTGTTTCAGGGTTTGGTTGGTAGGTTTTTTCCTTTTTCTTTCTTTTTTATTAAAAAGCCCTCCAAGCATTCAAAAACCACCATTACACAGGACAGATGCCTGCACTGTATCTTTTACCTCCCAAGAAGTTAGATTGCTTGGATGTTTCCAATTCACTTCTCGTTATGTTTAAACATCTTTACATCTCATTATGTATCTGACAAGGCCATCAAAAGAGGATGGAAAATAATGAAAACATTAATATAACCTACCAAGTAATCAATACACTTAACTCAGGGAGGACCCAGACATTTCCCCAGATGACAGCAATTTCTTAGCAGGAGTCCTTTGTGAACTCAGAGGCATTCTGATGTATTTGGAAGCACTGAATGCACACGTATTTCCATCTGGCGTTAGGTAAGATTTTCAGGCCAACTGTGCAAGCACTCTTTGCTCTCTGGGACTGGCCACAGCGCATACATCACCCACATTAGATTATCTGCTTTCCAGTGGAACAGCACCAGACAGAGGTAAAGGAAAAAATGTTCTGTGCAGTTCCAAGTTCATAAGACTTAATTTTTTTGCTAGCAAATCAAACTGTACAATTAATACAAAGACTATTTCCACCTGCACTTCTTGAATTTCTCTGATAAAAAAAGCTTATTCTGGTTTTTTGACAAAGCTCTGACAACACTATTTGTTTCATTCTGAAAAATCTCTCTCATTTATATGGAAAAAGACAAGAATTATCATTTAGGTAGAAATTCCTGCATCATCATATGCCGTTTCTGCAAGATTTACTGTATAAGAAACAAGATGTATGATCATGATCAATCAAATCCATTTGTTCTGTATCTCTGCTTCTCAGTGATGAAAAGGTTTTTAAACACAGTGTCAGACACATAGAAGGATTAAGACACACGTAATTAGATACATATACACATATGAAACAAATATCACTTAAATGATGCACTATTATGAGTCTGCCCAAGGCAGTCTAGATGCAAACAAACTACTTACTTTTCCAAGTTCTGTAGGTGCTCTCTGACCTTCTGTACCAGGCCCAGCTTGGTATCATTGACTACAAAATCATCACAGCGATAACTGCAAGAAAAACATTTTTCAGAATATGCAAAGCACCTCAGTGAAGCAGATCAAACCACACAGGCCTAGATGTGGGAAGCACCAAAGGGATCCAGTGAAAGATTATGAAGAGAACTGGGGAGCACGATACCTCACACTGAGTTTTGTTCCCTCTGAGAACCCCCTCCAGCAGAAGAGGGTACAGGAACCATCTTATTACACAGGTTTTCTTCTAGTTTAGTTCTTTATTAGAAATCAAAAGCATGATGTACTGTCTGGCCCAACACAAAATTCCCGTTCAACAAAAACTGAAATAGTGTAACCAAGACCAGACTCAATAGTCTATCCACAGATTCATCAGAAAAGGCCAGTTGACCTCAGTAAACACGACACAAAGCTTTTATTAATTTTTAAACTATTTGCAGTAGTTTGACACGGGGAAGTGATTTTTTAAGAAGTTATAGCTAAACTAATTGGTGACTGGTTTTGAAACTGAGAGCTAATATAGCCACTGGAGAAATTATACGTCTCTGTGAACACACAGGGTTAAGCATCGGAGGAATCTTAGGAAACTTCCTTTTCACTTCCCTGCTTTGAACAGCCAGCCCTGCTCCGCCGCACGGCTTCCCCACACCGGGCCTAGTGGCCCGGCTTGGGCCTAGCTGCCGCCGCTGTCTCGGCCGGGGTGGGCCCTATGACTCCTGGGCCGAGGGAGGGGAGGGATTATGCTCAGTNGATCATCTCACAGCAGAGTTCTAGTAGACACTGCACTGAATTTAGCAGAGATGGGTGAATGTGACACCATTACACTATTTTAACATTGTAAAGTTATTACTGAAACCTGAAGTGATGAACAGATACATACAAAACATAAAAGTCTGTGCTACTGAAAAAACACAGGGAAGATGGACTAAGAGATCACTTGAGTTTTCCAAAGTCAGGCCAGAAGTTTGTGGCAACTTGCACCTTGTGCTTAACCACAAATATCATTCCATCACTCATCAGTTTCTGTACAAACTGTGAAGTGTCAAATTACAGCTTCAAATTTGGCAGGCAAGTGAACATGTCCTGTGAAGAAAACTAAGTTTGGATATGTTTAATATCAGAACTGTAGCTATGTCTCTCATTTCCCTTGGCACAAAAGTGACTCAAATGCAAAATACATCATCATCCCCTCAGGCTATTTCTCTGCTGGAGCAGATCCACATTTGCTTCCCAATTTAATGAAGCTACTGGCTTCAGGAACAACTGGAATTCACAACACTCTGCTGCATAAATCTGCAGCATTGCCAGTGTTACTTCAAACACTACATTCTTGAAAAGGCTACAGAGTTGAGAAAGTAAAGGTTCCTTGCCACTGAATGGAGTCCCTAAGATCAGCGGGTTCAGGACCTCTGATTTTTGCCTCTAAGAGAGATTAACGTGACTCCAAACAATTCACACAGCACACAGCAGTTATGGGTACTTATATAAGATCTAAAAATTAGTAAGATTACCAGTATGGTTTTTTTTTTTTTTTTACATTTTTAAAAATGGCCACAGACCAAGTTAGTTTGGGAGGGGGAAGAAGTCTGCAATAATGTGCTTATTATTCAGCCATGTCTTAGGTAGTCCTTGTCAGCTTTTTCAGCCACCTACAAAGACCTAATGAGGTGCTCCTGCATTTTCCACTCCCACAGGACACCCAGCTCCCAGGCAAATGCTCAGAGCACACAAGCCCAGCTAGCTGAACAGACAGCATGAGACTCCTGAGCAGGGGCACCCCAGCTGCACCAGCATAGTCACACTGCTACTAATGCTGGAGTAGCTACTGTTGAGAAAGGAGGGGATGGAAGCAGATACAAGCTCACTGAAAGCCTCTATGAGAATTTATTGCTGAAAGATGATTTCATTGCTCCCATGCCCTAAGGATCACATTAACCTTATTTTTACATACCAATTTAGAACTTGCCCCAAGATGGAAGAATAAAAACAAATACATCATTAAATGTCAGGGTCCTTCCAATACTGGAAAAGTAATTGTAAGTTTCACTGAGAATCAAGACAAACTTCTATTTCTCTTTTTAATGGGTAGGTTTTTTAAACCACCTCTCTTGCAACACTGAGGATTCAGCACTACTATTAGAAATAACAGCATTACCTCCAATCTATTTTGAATAAACCAAGAAACAGATTTAGAAGTAGTTTATGTTTTAGTAACTTAAATTTGCTAAGCCCACACACCTTAAGGGTAAACTGCTGAGAAATTACATCTTATATGAGAAGCTGGCAGTCAAAACAGCTGCTTAATTTGTGATCCTCAGGATTGTCGCAAACACCTTTTTTGGATACAGCAGCTCTACAATATGCTTTAATGGCAACGACACAGAACAAATTCTATACCTTGCAGAGGGTCCCTTATATGGCTTAGCACAGTATTTTCCTCCATACACACTATTTTTAGTACCTCTGCTACCTCCAAGGCCTGGCCTCATTTGCTTCTAAAATGGCATTGAGCCAGTGAATGTATGCACTGCTCTAGAAACACAAAAGCTTAGCACTCTTACAGTGCTTAGGACAGACAGAACTTCCTGCTCTGTTTAAAAGCCCTGACTAGATCTGAAGAATTTGAAGGATAGGAAAAATTAAGAAAACCCAGGTTTCCTTAGTTATGCCAACACCTTATATGAGTAAACAAAGAGCTCAAGTTTTACTGTCTGGATAAAAAGCTTTTTACTGTTCTTATTTTCACTGATTGTAGAATGCAAAATAATAGTACTAAGCAATCTCCTTTTCCAATGCTTATGGCCCCAGCACAGTAAGTCTGGTTTTTTAAAGAGAACCATCTTCACAGAGATTAAAAAAGAATTTTTCCTTGACACTTGGTTATTTTTACACCAGCCAGGAAAACACACACACCCCTGACACAACTGTGCCCCTTTAAGGGATTACAAGGAGGGTAATGGGTGAGAAATCTGACCTGCAAACTGTGTCTGGGATTAAATGAGCACAGGAAACATATTATGCAAATATATAAACAGGGGAGCCTTTCTTCTTCTGTGCCAACTTGTCGGGGTACTAGCACAGAGAAAACCAATTTACAAGAGTCCCCTTTCAGGAAAGTGGGATTCTTACACTTACCATTTTACTTCTCGTGCACAGAAAACTAACACAGAATGAGAAAGCACCTATGACAGTTTGAAGACAAAAAGATCTGTACTTCTTGCAAACTCTTTGTGTGTAGTACTTTAGAACTAACTTAAAGGCTGATTACCTCCAAAAAGTGTGATTCAGGACTCTCTTTTTCTCAGCAGTTAAGGTCTCAAATGTAATTTAGTCTGAGGTTTGCATCCATTGTCTCAAAAGTGACCAAAGAATCGAGAAGAGAGTTGTATTCTCATAATAAATAAAATATTAAAAAATTGCCTCAACTTTTCCACTGGTAAGACTGAGCAGCTGAATAGCAGTTGACTAGGAGGACTGAGTAAGCAAACAACAAAACCCTCTGGAAAGACTGCATGACAGTTATGGCACAGCCAAAGGAAAGCAAATGATCAAATGCTGCCTTCTTAGAAAGCCCATACAGGCCTATTCACTGCTACTATCATGCAAGCCAAGGAACACAGTAAATTGGAATCCATAGAAG
>VYZR01058309.1:20195-31286 GCA_013400675.1 Oxylabes madagascariensis
CATAGGTAATGCAAAAAGTGTGAAGACAAACTTATTCCTGAAAGTCAAATGCTTTTTCATTTCCTTAAGTAGTGCCTGGGAAAGAGACAAGTAAAACAATAATTTCTTAGTTAAATTTTTCCCCCCCAAATTTCTCCCAAAATTGCTGTATTTTCTTGGTTATTTTCGGTTTTTTGTGTTTTTTTTTTTTTTCTCCCCCTAGATTGACCATGTTAATTTCCCTAACTTAATTTTTTGTGTTTTTAAAATATCTGTGAAGATTTTGTATGTCTACAAAGATCCTGTATGACCTTTATTTTATAGTCCTGAAATATTTTTTGTTGTTTAGAGAACCAAAGTATGGTTATTTTGTATCTCCTGTTGTAGATGGGAAAGACAGGCCTACATCTTCTGTAGTGTTTTAATTCCGAAGAGGGTTTGTATGTAATACATCATTCCTCTAGTTGTACTCTTGCTGTCTGAATTTTGGAGGTAGGACACTAACAAGGTGTCTGGTAATGAACAGGATGCATATGGCAGGATAGTATCTAATCTAGCTTTGTTGGAAAGGCCTGAAGGCCTTATGTGAAGGCCTGAAAAAAGATGTTGACTTTAACGTGCTTTTTTTCTAATAAGTTTTTAAATCCCCTCCCGCAAAAAACAGCCATGAAATTTACATTTCAGGGTTCTTGTAACTGAATTTGTGTATTATTTTCACAGGAAACTCAAATAATAAAGTGACACTTGTTAAAATTCGGAAAAAAAGCCTTTGTATATTAGTATTGTTTTTTTCTCAAAACTTCATGTGGCTGTGTTTCTTGTCTCTTCCAAATTATGGTAACTCCTGAGGCTTTCATTTAATTCTGAGGGTTAGAATTTCTCACACTAAGGAATACTTGTATGGAGCTTTTCCTTAAGTCAGATAACCCTAGTCCGAGATTATGCAGTGGTGTTCTGTAACATTGAGGCAATTTCCTGACAAGCTTAGCTTACCTCAAGAGGGATACAGATTTATTACACCTCTTCCATCAGTGGCCACTCTCTTCTCTCCTGGATCAACCACTGCTGGAAAAATCTTAAGCAAGAAACAGGCGAATGTTTACATAAATGCATTCACAAGATTGGTGGGGAGATGGAGCGTGACAACAGGAATATGTGCATAGTAAGTTTTAAAGATCTGTCTTGAATAATGGAAGTGTATTACAAGCTTCTAGATAAGGAAAACAGCTTCTTGATGAAGAGGCCAATTTGTTCAGTTGTAATATTTAGAGACTTCAGTTGTTGTGGGTGGCTTATGTTGTTGGGCTTAGTGAGGTAGTTGTGTGTTGGGCAAACTATTTGAGACTTCAGAGGCTGAAATTGGATCTCCTGTCGAGAGCAAGAATGAGGAAATGAGGAAAATTACTTAGCTGAGGAAAGACTTAACTTCTCAAATCTTCTTGGTCCTGATGTTCATCTCCAGAAGCCCTGCTGGAAAGATGGAAGATGGAAACACTTGTCCTAGTCAACTCCTCAAAGTTTCCAACCAACCACTGAAGAAATAGGAGAATCATGGCCTAAGCTGGGTAAATAAATTATCCTGGTAGAGCTTACACAGCCTGCACTCCATAGACCAAAAGTTCTTCAAGGTCATGAGGCTGTGCTTATTTACTGCGTGTATATTAATGGAAGTCCACTCAAGAAGCAGGAGTATCTGAAGCCCTTGCTGACCCAGGATAACATGTCTGTATTCCATGTTGGTGGGCACATGAAAAGCAACTCATTTGATACTAAAGAAGAGAAAGCATTCTTAATGTTTTGGAGAAAGAACTGAGGGGAACATTACAACTTTACTCTTCTGGGAGCAGAATAGTTTAAGCAGGGAAGGGCTGTTTCTTCAGAACAAAAACTAACTGAAGCAAGGACAATATGAACAGTGAAGTGCACATTGTATTAACAAGAAAAAAATTAAACACGCCTGTCAAACTGAATAAAAGGAGGAGTGAAAAAACCAATGCAAGTGGTGACAGTGGAGGAAGGAAAAAGTAAAAGTGAAAATCAAGATGAAAAGACATTCCAAAAAAGCAGTAGACTCAGAAAAAAAAAATGCAAAAATAAGACCAAAACCATAACTGCTCTATTTGACATCTCATTGGGCTACTGAACTTATTTAAAGAACTGATATTACTGATCCAATCATTAAAAAAGCAGACATACGCAGTGGGGTGAAATTCTGCATCCAGTTTCAATTGTGTAGTTTTGGAACCAGCCTTATGCCAGTTTGTGTGTTTCCATTCTGCTGACAATGAAGCTCATGTTCAGATCTGTGCCAAGCTCTTAGCAGTGGGAACTCCCTCTTTCGTGTTTTTTCTCCAAGAGTCACTTGGTCTTTTTTGCTGCCTTGACTCTCTCAGCATCTGAATAATTTGTTTTCTTTATATTTATTTGCTGATTCCAGAAGCTTGCTGTTTCCTTTCCATTATCTGCTTCAAACTAATCTCCCTATGAAGCCTCTTTTTTTGTTCCCCTGAAGCCTTTTTGTTATTTGTGGTGTTATCTAATTATCCCATGTAGAGATCTTGAAAATTCTTCTGCTGTTGGTCACTGTTCAGTCAGGATATGGACTAAACAGTTTTTTTTGTTATCTGGCTTTGTAACAGACTGGCCACTGAAGGAATGAGTCATGAATATTATTTTTTCTTTTCCTTTTTTTAACGGAGAGGAGTGCTAGAAGCATTCCTTTTTTTGGACACAATCTGCAATTTAGTAACACTTAAATGTTTTTGAACAGCCATATGAGGGACTCATGCAACTGGGAGAAATCTCAGGAGTCTTGGGCATGCTGCTGGCCTCTATATGCAAGTTCTGTGTTTAGATAACAAAAACTTTCAAATATAATTTCATTTTCTTTTTAATTTTACTGGGTTTTGTCACAAATTCATTTTGATGGCTTCTAGCAGGTGGCTGGGCAGAAGTGTGTATGCAGTACACATACAGAGGTGCAATCAGCCAGAGAGAAATCCTAAATTTCAGATTGTTTTTTCCCTATGTTTTGCATGGATGGATAAGTGTTAGGGCCACTTAGGGTCATGCAGAGTCTAACAGTGCATTGCCAGAATTAATGGATGTTAGCACTTGGCCAAATGGCTGCTCCTATTAATGAATTCTATTTCCTTATGGTAGAGCAAAGCTCTACTTAAAGCCTTTGTTTACTGCTCTGGTAGCTTTGGTTTGTTTCAGTGCACAACACTTGTTTGTACTGTCTTGGTATATATTGAACATAAATTATTGTCCCATTTTAATCTTTCCGTGAGTACACTGAAAAAAATCAAGATTGTTCAGCGTAGGGTAGTCTGTTGAATAGCATCTTTGGGTTTTGGTATGTTTGTTCTGTTGATGTGCTGAAAAAAGATCTTAAAGTCTATCAGATATCAAGGCAGGTAGGCAAACCCAGAAGCAGTTGGTTATAAACTGTCAGAAGTTTGGTTTAGATGAACAAGGGTTTTTTTTTCCATGCATATTTAGAGAACAATAGAAGAGCTCTTTGGAAGTCAGCACTGTAAATGAGCACACAAATAATTTAGTTCTCTGTAATGGATAAAACTTTACTTCCGTAGTCTAATTTGCTTTGCACCCAACTGGTTCTGAAAAAGGAACAATTCTTTCAGCTAAAAATTAGCGTGATTTTGAATCAAATGTAAAACTTCCCTCATTTTCTGGGGAAAAGTTGGATTTTTGTGCTACTTTAGCAGATTAAGGACATATGAAATTCAATTTAGGAAAAAGCAGTACTGATCCCTTCATTCTTTCTTTCAAAACACAACTCCCAGGCTCTTTTTCTTCTCTCTTTACAGGATTTAAGTTGAAGTGCTTTAGGGATGTCAGCTGCTAAACTGCTTTTAATGGGAAGAAAAGGGACAGACAACATATCTGTGTATTCTTAGAAGGGACATGTCCCCCTCCTCAGCTGTTTTAGGAGTGACAAATGTCAGAGCTGCAGTTTGTGGTTGGTGTTCTCATTCCTGTTTTAAACAAATTTAAAATTCAGCATTGGCTTTTAGTACATGAGTGTCTTGGTTTAGCACAGATGGTAAAAACCAATTAGTGATTGAATCTTAAGATTGATGGCCAGATTGGCCAATTAAATATAGGTATACACCTCTGGGTCACACAGCCGTAAACCAGGAGGATCGTGGGAAGTTTGCTCTCTTCCTTCCTGCATTGGAACAGGTCACAGGGCTGGTCCCAGTCTGCCGTGCGGACCCCTAGGGCTTGGCAGCCCAGGCCGGGCTTACCGTCCCCCTGCTGGAGGAGGGCCGGCCCGGGACTGGTCGTGCCTCCGGGCCCACTCCCTGCTGGCAGGGTAGAGGGGAGGCTGCAGCTTGGCAGTGCTGGCCGTGTGCCCGGGGCTGCGGCGGAGGGGGCCAGACCATAGCCAGGCCCGGTGGCAGCTGGCAGTGAGGGAGGGGAGCCTGCAGCCTCTCATAGCAGCTCCGAGCTGGGCCACCCTGGATGACACTGAGGGGTGTGTGCAGGAGGCATCCACCAGCCAGGCTGCTCCGAGATCTCTCTCGGCCTGAGCTCTCTTCCCCCATCCCTTCGGGTTTTGAAAATCCTAGAGGCTGCTGCCCAGCCGAGATGATGTGACCATAAGCAGGTCCGGGCAAGAATGTTAACTCTTTTCTGACACAGATTGAGACTTTTTAAAACCCTAACCCTTCTCAGAGAAAAAGAAAAGGCCAAACTGGAAATATATAAAAAGACAATATGAAGATATCAAAGTCAGTAAAAGGAGAGTGACCCCTTAGGTGGAAGAGATGACAATTTGCCTTGGTCCTAGGCTGAAAATCTCCTATGAGTTGTGGTAACAGACTGTAATATGAGTATGCTAGAGTACTCCTTTAAATCATGGACAGTATGAATTGAGGAGATGACTAGTGGATTTTGAGCAAAAGTGATTTGCTGAGTGAATATTGAATTAGAAGCTGTGATCTGGTGATCCCATGAGATGTTTGAACAGAGATGAGAAGAAAGCCCTCTGCGCCAGTGAAGAAGTGAGAGGATATCTCTGTTCCTTCAGATGGAAAATCCTTTGCCCTTGAGTTGTGCATCTTTAAAAGGTGACACCCCAGTATGTGTGTGAGTCTACGCCCCATATGTAGTCATGAGAAAGGCTATGTGATACGGGAGGTTCACAGCTGCAGAAGTTCCGGGCGGGCTGCTTTTGTGAGAGTTGGAAGCCACAAGCAGACTGTTTCTCTTGCGGAAAGCTACCAGAACAAAATAGGAGAAACTTCTCTCTCTCAAAGACTGAATGAAAGACTATTTTATAAGTGGTACTGACCTGGAGTTCTGAGTTTTGCCTCTTCGCATTGCTTGTGGGAAAGTTAACATTTTGTGGTAGGAGAAGGGGTTGTTTTGGAAGTTTCATTTGGGTTTTTTTCTTATTTTCTTCTTAGTGTGTGTTAATAAAACTGTTTACTTTTAAGTTGGGCCTGTTTTGTCTTTTGTTCCTAATCCTATCTCACTGCAGAAAGACATTAAAACCACTACACTTAATTTGGCAAACAGAAACAGAGGTGAACGTGTAACCACTACAATGAGGAATGACCTTTCATTTATGCAGTAAAATGCCTTCTAATTTCATCTTGTCTTTTTCAAGCACCAGTTACAAGGATTTTTTTTTTCTTCCTGTTGTTTTCATTTTACAATGAGAGGTTTTTCTAGTTGTGAGGTATTTTGCATTTCATTTTGTTTGAATAGTAGAACTTTTATTTTTCTTCTCTTTTCTTCCCTCCTCCCTCCAACTTGGAATTTCAAGATTGCAATGAGTTTTTGAATCAGCACAACTGGGATTTTGGTTTTGGACGGAGGGTGGAGCTGAGGGGAGAATATTCCTGGCTCTGTAGTATGCATCATCATTACTTTAAAAATAGAGCTGTTGATTTCTGCTTGGAGTCTATGGCATTTGGAAATATAACCTTTTGTATCTAGGTAGCAAGTTCTTGGGGAGTGTAAAGAGTTCCCCGGTTACTGGTACAGCTCCCCAAGTGTGTATATTCTGAGAAGTGATAAAATTACTTCACTGGCTTTTAACCAGAATCCTGCATGTGATTCAAAGACTGAACAAAGTTATGTGATCTTCATCGACATCATGCAGTGGGAATTCTTTCCGAAGCAGCAAATGGGATGTTGCTGAAGTCAGCTTTAAATATGGAAATTTTTGTGCTGGAGCTACAAACTGCACAAAGTTCTGGGTTGGCTGTTATAAGATGTGGAGAGAGGAGTGCACAGCTGTTAGCTGCACATTAGTGACTTATTCCATTCATGAAAGATCTGAACATAACCTTTTGCTATCTTTTATCCCTGTGATTAACTATTGAGTAATCACAGTGTGGTTGTTTTAGCCAAACTAGAGTTAAAAGATTGTACTGAAACTAAATATATGAAGGATGCTTTTCTTTTTTTTTTTTTGGTGTCAAGAATGACAGTCTACAATAAAGAGTACTCATTAGAATCATTTAGTTGAGCAGTACTTATTTCTACTGACAACCTTAAATTTAAACAAGAAACTCCTGGAAATCTCTTTAACCCTGTAGTAAGTATTTGTTGAAGCATTAAATCATCTTTTGAAAATAGTATTTTTATTTCTCCATCTGCTTTGAAAATATTCTGTTTATTCTTTTTATACAGCAAATGTTATCCTATAGATTGGGAAAGAAAGAGTAGGAAAAAAACCACTCAGGCAGCTTTTTGCCCTTATCCAGTCTGTGAACTAAGATTAACTTGCAGGGGGGCACAGACAGGCTACACTTGTTCTAAAACAGTGAAGATATGGTAGACACAAATTGATTATTCACTGACTGCTTTGTCTCATAACCCTTCTTATGGCTCCATCTTACTTTAAAATATAGCTTCTGAGAATTAACTTTAGGGGTGTGTGTGTGCATTTAAACGAGTTTCCAGTGTATGCAGTAAGATTGTCATCCTCATACTGTAATTTTTTGTATCATTCATCAATTGTTATTAAAAACAAAATGAAAGTTTAAAATGCATGTAAAGTCATGTCAGGTTTTATATGTTGTAGCTGTAATCAAAAGAGAGTCTTCCTTTCTATGAAATTAATACATTATGTACAATGGGCCCTGTTTAGATGTTGTCATCATACTCTGTGAGTTACCCACTTATTTACATGATGAATGTGAATCAGCTTTTCTTTAGGAACATAGTTCAAGTGCATTGGAAAAGTGAAGTGAAAAAGGATTGCTTTAATCAGGTTCTTATTTGGTGTCTTTAGGCACAATTGTATCAGAATTATTATTGATTATGTATATCGGCTCAGACGGATAATTTTTGTCTGTGGCTCAGACAGATCAAGGTCATCTTCATGGCCTGCCACTAATTTAGCTTCTGGATTAATATCTGAACGTGTCCTATGCTGAGTCTCTCTAAACTGGTATGGTGATTACACCACATTCTTTGTCTAAAGGCATATACTGCAGACACATCCGTTCTGTCTCTCAGTTACCTGCGGACTCCTTGCTATCTAGTGTTTGCCAGATTTAAGAAATGACTAATGTTTAACAAAGTGCTCAAGTTCCCATGCCTGTGTCATAACAGAAATTTGCATTAGTGATTATAATCAGGATTTTTTTTTTAATAATGGGATCTAAGTCCAGGCTACATTTTGATTGTAGGCATTAAAGTGCAATTATTTTATGTCAAAGCATCACTGTGAATCAATTGCTAATGTTCTAATGTGTGCCCAGAGCTGTATAGTTCAGTGGTAGGGATTATAGGTAAGTGTTGAGGTTTTGGAAATGTCTTTGATGTTATTGTTTGATGTTAGCAAAAGCTATTATAAATAAATTTTCATATTAACCTGTTTGCTGTCTGCCTTTACCAGTCTCAAATGACTCCTGCAGCACAAAAAAAACCTCCAAAACCAAACAATAAAACCTGACAAAAAACCCACCCCAAAATCTGAAGTAACCTACAGCTTTGTGTTGCATCTGGATTATTCTTGCTGCTGAGCTTCTGCACCTCAGTTCAGATTTACAGCACCCTCTACTGTTCTGACCTTAGGGTTCTTTCTAGGAGGGACTGGCANGCCACTAATTTAGCTTCTGGATTAATATCTGAACGTGTCCTATGCTGAGTCTCTCTAAACTGGTATGGTGATTACACCACATTCTTTGTCTAAAGGCATATACTGCAGACACATCCGTTCTGTCTCTCAGTTACCTGCGGACTCCTTGCTATCTAGTGTTTGCCAGATTTAAGAAATGACTAATGTTTAACAAAGTGCTCAAGTTCCCATGCCTGTGTCATAACAGAAATTTGCATTAGTGATTATAATCAGGATTTTTTTTTTAATAATGGGATCTAAGTCCAGGCTACATTTTGATTGTAGGCATTAAAGTGCAATTATTTTATGTCAAAGCATCACTGTGAATCAATTGCTAATGTTCTAATGTGTGCCCAGAGCTGTATAGTTCAGTGGTAGGGATTATAGGTAAGTGTTGAGGTTTTGGAAATGTCTTTGATGTTATTGTTTGATGTTAGCAAAAGCTATTATAAATAAATTTTCATATTAACCTGTTTGCTGTCTGCCTTTACCAGTCTCAAATGACTCCTGCAGCACAAAAAAAACCTCCAAAACCAAACAATAAAACCTGACAAAAAACCCACCCCAAAATCTGAAGTAACCTACAGCTTTGTGTTGCATCTGGATTATTCTTGCTGCTGAGCTTCTGCACCTCAGTTCAGATTTACAGCACCCTCTACTGTTCTGACCTTAGGGTTCTTTCTAGGAGGGACTGGCACTTGTTCCAAATTGTCTTTTTAAATGGAGAAACCTCTGCTGGTTGTCTTGAGGTGGTCTGGTTTTTCATTGTGGTGAACGAAACATGAGCCCTGTTTTATGGAGATGAAACTAGAATCTTTATCTTAATAGAAGAAATATTGTCCTCCTTTCCCCACCATTTCTTTGTCAAGAGAATTTTACTATCAAAATCAGTATAGAAAACTGGTTTAATTACATTGGCACAGCTCCCTTTTCTGATTAACCTTTGTGTGGCTTAAGAGTGCTGTATAATGTAGCAATAGTTTAGGTAGGTAAGAAGTCATAAAGCAACCAAACTGGAATAACTCTTCAGGGTTGCAGAGCCCCCTCCCCTGCTGCTGCAAGTAATTCAGTCATATAGTCCCCTACATAAATTTATTGAGCACCACTTTAAAAAGTGTTAGATTTCTCACTCATGCTGGAAAGCTGTCCTAGAATTTATCTCTCTGGTTAAAAGTCTTCTAGTTTTCAATATTAAATGTGTCAGTGGCTTTCAGTGCAAACAACTCCTCATAGTTAAACTGATGCAAAACTTAATGAAGGCAAAATGTTCTCCCTAGAAGAAGCTTCATCTACTTAAAATATTCTTAAAGTAGACAAGTGCTAAAATAGTATCGGCTAATGTGACCTGCTTAATGTTTTTTTTGTATCTTTCTGTAGTGATGCTTATTTTAAACGAGATCCTCTTCGTAATGTTAATGATGCTTCCTAGGCATTATGCACAGCACTGCATCCCCAACAGGATATGAACCTATTTAATTATCCCATATGAAAAGTAGGTTGAGAAATGTATTTGTAGTTTTTTGTAGTCTTCCATTTTCTTTGCCCTGAATGTTTTTCCTCAAAAATAAGCATATCTCAAATAAAGAAGTTGCAGCTTCCATTGAAGCACAAGCAGGCTTGATCAGTCTGTAATCATGAGTGACCTTGAGGGGGTTTTTATTTCTTTTTTTTTAATTCTGCTGTAGATACTCTGGTTGAAGCTGTTGTTCCTTGTCTATGTTTTCCAAATTTGAGATTTGGACTTAGTGTTCACTGATGTCAACTCAAATATATGCCTTTTAAAAATATATTGAATGGGTTTGATTTATTAAAGTTACTATGTGACACTGAGGTACCACTGATGAAAAATTACAACTCCCAAAACAGTTGGTTCAGAAAGTACCTTGAGCTTGACTTACTGCAAAACATTACCAAGGCTTAGAGCCTTCAATGTTTTCACTAAAAACTGAAATAAACAGAAAACACTTTCCAGTATAGCTTTGCTGACTTCATGTTACCTCTAAGTAAGTAAGAAGAAGATCCAGATTAGTAGACTCCTTTTAGAAAAACTGCTATTGCTAATCGCGTCTTGAAAACTGAGAGATTAATGAGATTCTGGAAGTAGTGTGTGTAAAGTGGTCTCGCAGGCACGAAAATTTCAGCCCATTTAAAAGTCAAAGCATCCTTGAAGTTTAAGCTAGAAAGTTACTGACAACTTTAAATAGACCAGAAAAGAACAGCAATTTTAAACAGACTTGCAGTGCTCTACAGAATTTTGTTTGTTTGCTTTTTAATTTATTATGATTTCCATATAGTGCACAATATACAATCTCCATTCTGGGATTTTTTAAAATTTGTTGTTCTTTTCTTCTGCTTATTTTTCTTGTTCTGGGGTTTTGCATTATGGTGACAGACAAAGTGGCTGCTTATAATAAGAGACTACTCCACTCCTCCCAGTTTTCCTTGGAGAGAGGCAGTCACTGTTTGCTGTGGTTGTTGATTTAGTGCCTGGGAAGAATGAGGTTTTTTTGGACCCTTTTCCTCATCTCTCTCTCTTGCTAAGGGAGCCTGCGTCATTGAGAAATATTTAACCTTCTGGCCCTGAAGCAGGACTGGAAACTTTGCTGCAAAAATCTAGAAGCTAAAATTGGATCTTGAAAATGTTATTTATGTGAACTGCTCTTTCCTTTGATTTAATTGGGACAGGAGATTGCAGAGCTTGATTTAGAATTTTGAGTAGCAACTAATTTGGAGAGTTAACGGGGGAAAATAATTTCTTTAGTGAAAAATGGTGAGTAACTGATTTAGGGGAAGAGAAGAGCTAGGAGCAGAAAATGGAAAAGTGTGGGAGGACGTAGTGGAGAAAAATGTCCTAAGATCATAATTCTGACATTGTCAAGTACTTGAGTACTTCTTTCAAACTTGTATCAGGAGGCAGGCTGTGCATAATTTTAATCCTATAACAGAAGTTGGTTGTGGAGAGCCAGGAGCCTAAATTGTGGTGAGAACCTTATTTCCAGGGGGTT